>VTPC01000027.1:96621-166520 GCA_011009095.1 Ignelater luminosus
ATCCAGTCGGGTGCAAGCAGCGGAGATGCGCTACCTCAGACGAACAGCGGAGACCGCGTTAGGAATCAGACCATTAGAGTGTCCCTCCCACTCGAGCCTTTGCAGACAGAATTGACAGATACAAGATGCGCTTGTATGGACATGTTGCCAGAATCCAAGACCACAGGCTAGAGAAGCGAGGATCGAGGGAAGACAGCCTAAAGGCTGTCAAAAGATGACATGGGCAGACTTTTTGATTCCCGTGTTCCAGAAACGAGACACAGATTCAAAGAAATGAAGAAGCCTTTGTAAGTAAGTAAGCTAAATCAAATAATAACCTTGTCTAGTCAGGTTTCTCTAGTTCCAAATTTTACAACTGGAATCTATACACTGAAGTCATAAGTTTGAGACAAATCCAGTCGAGCATACCGCTGTATCTTTTATTTTACTCACAAGTCGTTCCTTGAGTTCTCGAAATATGAAGTAGACAGAATGATAGTCTACGAAGAACCGGCTTGAAGAGAATTCTTTTCTAATATGCTAATCTAGAAAGGCTTGTCTGGATCTTGTTTGGGTTATGATTGATATTCCAGCAACACGGTTGTAAAAGGTAAAAGTACTTTTGAGCTAGAGCTACTAAAAGATCTATGGTATAAAAACTTAAGTAATATACTGCGTGTACCATAACAATCTATGTATAACTGCTTGACATTCTTCTCGAAATAAAATAAAAAGGATTTGCTGGTAGATGGTTAGTCACCAATTGTATCGATGATTAGACTAGAAATACCCCGAACGTGCAACTTCGCTGTTTGAGAGTTTTAGCAAGAGACGTTAATACTTGCATTTGCAGACTTTTCATTGAATGTTATCGAAACATCCGTAAGTTTTCCTAATTAGTTGCAAGCTAAACCGAATTGGGCTAAATAATAAGAATTTAAAGTTTAGAACTAGTATTCATAAAACATAACCTTAAAAATGCATAATCCGTCATTCAATTGCTTAGAATTCATCTTCATTAATTCTCAAATCACATACGCCTTGAAACTCAGAAAAGATATAGTCAATGTTAATCCATCTCAATCCTATTACTAGGAGAAACCAAGTCATGCTGCGTCATCAAGACGGCTTCAGAAATTTCAATTAATACAAAGATCAAGAAACAAATACAAAACAAATAACTTAATTCGACGATTAATTAATAATGGTTCTGCTGCTAAGCTGCATGGCAACAGTTAGCTGTTCTGATTTGATCCCCCTTGGAAGGAATAATCAGTAAATATTTTATGTAAGTAAATCCATCATTTTCCAGGAATACACCTGAGCTTATCCTAACTTTAAGTATTACAGAATTTTTATCACTTTATGTTTTTTCCAACTTTCACATTTTATTGTATCTCTTATTCTACATTTAATATCAAAGTCATGTGCTCTATTATAAATTTATTCCCTAGACAATTTATGTAAAATGAATGGAAATAGTCGACAGTTTTTTATGCCACTTGCTACACACATACCACATGTTGCGTGTAAAGTAATCAATAACGTAATGTTTCTTGGAAAAACTCTAAATACCTACTAAACTTCTTTTTTTAATATTTAAATAATTAACTGAAGATTAACTAGCAATGTGGAAGCTTTGAAAATGATTTAATTAAGTTATATTAACAATGGATAACATCCTCACGAAAAACAACAACCAAACCTTTGCCATATTTTGTTATGCAGGTAAAAATTCCGTATTCACAATAGAAAAGATTTCTTATTCTTTGTAAGAAAATATATCCTCTGCAAGGATGGGTCACGTTGTCGTATCAAGATGCGTCGAAGTAGAAAATTCGGAAAGGGTATGTATTTCCAAGTTTCAAAAATCAACAATCAAATATGGCGTAACTCACCCACACAACCGTCAAGTAAAAAATAAAATTAAAAAAGTTATTATTAACTAAAGTTCTGTAAGAGATTACCTTTTTTTAACAAAAGCTTTAGAAAGTTTGTTCGGCATTTCAATTATGCTCTCAACCTCGCTAGTTGTATATTCTTTGTGCAACTATTCAGACACCGTTTTGTTCATCTTCTTCAGTTGTTTATTTAATAAAGTAATGCACCTACTTAATTGAAAAGTCTTACACTAAAGGTTAAACAGTCTTAAGTACAAGCTTTTTAGAGCTTTATTGATGGTAGTATCTACCATATACAAAACATGTTTGTCGATCTATTTTTTGTTTTTTTCTTTATTTTCGTGATACTGAAGCTTCATTTAATTTTATCACAGTTTCAATTATACTTTATTGGATTATTGAAAAGATATGTCAAATTTAATATTTCCATTCCTCCATAACAGAAACAGTAGGGGAGAGGTTGCAATTTTTTCTTCTGGAAGAGTGTTCGCATGGCGTATAAGTACCGAATCAGATTCGCTTCGTTAAACTGACAATAGATACGTAGGAATGAAATTCAGAATTGAATCCTGAGACGTGATAAATTGAAGTTCGCGAGTATGGACAAGTACAATTCAAAACGCATTGTAAAGGTTTAATTAACTTTTTCAGATGCCTTTGTTGCAAACTGACAAACAGAGTGAAACTACAATATGAAATGAGTCTGGAAATAATAATAATAATAATAATAATAAAGATGAAATCAGAGTCTCAAGTAAAAGGAAATGGAAATTTTCGACAATGTCTAGAAGTCGTGATTTTGTATTTTACAAGACATATTTAAGGACGGTTTTTTCAGTGTTTAAAAGAAACAAGTTTCTAGGGAATCTTTTTTAATTAAGATTAATCGGATATTTATGCAAGCAATAAAACATATACGAAACGGGTTCAACCGTTTAGTAATAGAGCACTCTGGATTATTTCAAATATAAATCACAAACCCAAGCACGAACTTTAAACTCTAAGCTCAAATATCGCTATAAAGGCTCAAAAGCTTTGTTTGCATAGTTGTAAAACTTCCAAAGCACTTCAAAATTTAAAAGGCAACTACACTGTTGCAATGATTTACGCTTCTGGCGTTCGCATAATTGCACCACTCACCTGTTGGGCATATTTTAGTCTTTTTTAAAGAGGAACTTTGCATTTGCTGAAGTAATATTTTACATTCAAGATTTCCGTGTTTTAGTACGGAAAATAAATTTTTTTATGAATGAAGATAGTAAAAAAGAAATAAATTTTCCGTGTGCTTCAGAAGAAATCTAAGATTATTTATCTTTTATGGAGTACTTTACATATCTGCAAAAGTTCTCGTGTTTTCTACGTTGTATGTAAACAGTGAAATGTTATTTGGCGAATTTTATGTGCTAGTTTTTTATTTTCTCTTTATGTTCTTGTATTCTGGTTGTCACTGAAAATTTAAACCTCTTGTTAAATAAACATTAATTGTGTCCCGTCTATATGTGATTACCACAGGCTTACTTGCTAGTCCTTGACGATTTTTTATAATCTAGTAACCGTAACTGTCAATTAATCAAAACTACAGATTGTGTGTTCAAAGATAGGACACCTACAATAATTCACAGAAGTACTGTCTTGATTACAGAAACATCCCGCTATATGTATCAGAATGAAAAGTTCTGCATTAGTATAAGAATGATTAGTAGATAAATAAAAATATTTGATAAGGAAATTAAAAAATTTATGAATGTACTTCTATTAATTCAGATTGGGGCACTACTTTTATGGGCGACTGTATAGAATAAGGTTGCAGAATAACTATTGACGACAGGTTTTTGTTTCGATGTTTGTCTGTTTATCCAAATAGACCTCTACCATCTAGATACATGTGATGTATCAGTACCAATCAACCTTTATTCTGTTCTCTAGAATCTTTATTGAGTATTATCCATCTACAGGTGCTTGTATCTCATACCAAACATTCCTAAGGGTCGGAGATTGAAGTTTCAAATTTTCTAAATAAGTTAGAAAATTAAACATCAGCTAAGCAGATCTTTTTAGCATGAGATCAACAGATAGAAGTGAAAAAATTTTATTATTGCTACTACTATATCATGAAATAAGTAAATTGATTAATGATCTTTGAAGAGTTTTCTCTTTGGTTATAGATTCCTATCCCACAAGAGCAACAAATTTCAAAATCCAATTGTAACAATCTTCTCTTAAGATTAATATTATTTGATGATCATTTTCTGCTGATCCTATAGTTTCCACAAAGTAATGAAGCTTTAATAATAAACAAAGCAATAAATAATCCTGATATTAACCGAAAAAGATTTTTAAGACTTTAATAGAAACTAAATAGATACAATAGCGTAATCAACAATTTCTTTCAATCTGTGTCAAAGTTAATGACAAAAATTCTTCAGACTTAATTTGAAGGTAGGTGTACTTTCAGAGTCACTGCTAAGCCTTATCCGTCTTTTATGTCATTCATTCTGATCGTACAGTTTTATATGCAAATGATAAAATCCACTAATCAGCAGACATTTTCTATTTTGATAATTTATTGAAAACTAAATATGTTCCTGAAGACATCCTAGGTTTTTTGCTGCCCTCGTCGTTTCCTATATCTTGGACAAGAAAGATGTTCCTTACATGTCAAATAATCTTTATAAAATAATTTTCTGTAGAATTTAGATCTGGCAGGTAAATAAATTGGCAAAGTAATAAAGGCTTCAATTGACTGCTTAATAATTTTGCTGTTGCCAAGTAGTCTAGTGGTCAAAAACAAGGAGACAAACTAGCGACTCATGATCATAAAACAATGATACTAAAGAAATTTTGAAGGAAGGGCAAATTATTATAGTTTCAGTTCAACTGTACCTTAACTTCTTATAAGCAACATTTTCTTCCTGATTACCAATTTGGCTATGCTTACACCGCAACTCACCCACGAGAGCATCGACCCATTCAACTGGCATGATGAACCATGGCATTTATTGATTCTAAAAGGTGTATTTTTGGGATATTTTCAAGGTGCTATAGACAAAAATATCTTAACTTAGTCATAATACTCAGTAACAGTAATTTGAGAAGTTTCTGGTGCACCTATGTGGTTTTGCTCAACCAATCTTTTAATATTGTGCGTAGCAGTTTCAATCTGACATTCGTCAGGACAATTCTGCCCAATTTCCAAGCGCGAGGATGATAGTGATCCAGTCGGAACATCTTCCGATATAATTACTATATACTACTTTATTTAATAAGACTCCGCCAACATAGGCGCTTTAAACTTAAAGCAGGTGAAAATTCTGTATAGCGTGTGCAAGTCTAGAATTGTCTAGATTTCTGTACCCAACATAGGGCTTTTGAAAAGTGATCTTCCGGTAGATGGCTGTAAAGAAAGGGTCAAAATTGGTGATCCATGCAAACATCGTTTTTGAATGTATTGTGTAAGTTCTACAGCATAAGGTATTTAAGTTAATTAATAAAAGAAGAAAAGTGCGCCCTCATGTTAATTACAAACAAGTTAGGACATAAGAACGTCTTTCATTAAACGTTTTTAAAGTTGTTCTGTACTTTCGCAAGAATGTCTGAACAGCACCACCTAGATTTGTTACAGAATTACAAATCGCTCTTCAATTCAGAAAAGAAGAAGCAAAGCACCATAGGCCCTAAAGATCTTCCAAAGAAAAAACTTGTGTCATTCGCATAAACATTGGCAAAATTCTTTGCAGGAGATACAAAGCATTTTTTTTTAAATAACTTTTGTTTAAACGTATTCCAGAGCATGCCGGGTCGGTTGTAGGAGACCCAGCGCCCCGATACAAAATCAAATAGGTGTGCCTAATTCTTATCATATTTCACATTGCTTTTTTTATTTTTACTTGCAAACTATGGCAAAACACTAACAGGGAATCATTTTGAGTATACCAATAAATTCAGACCCACACATAGCTGATATTCAAGTCTGGTATCAGGATTTAGACTTACCAAAATTGTCAAGTTGATTTCCTGGTTCTTTGAGTCAATTGGGTTTTTTTGGACCAATTCGATTTATTGGCTCGGTTAAACAAATCTCGCTGTTCAGACTTTTTTAACCGGTCAGGATTCACTTAGATTTTCTGAGACAGTTGGATTTTATGTATAATAATTTTGGAGCAGTTCGTCGTGAGGTACATAATGCTAGAAATGCTCTACAACGGTCAAAAGACAATGGTGGCAAAATAAAGACAAATTTTTAGAACAACGTCTGGTCGCCATAATCCATTTTCACTTGTTTACAATCTTTGACATATCTTTAGTCAGTGGTTGACGAGTTCATTCTTCTCACAGTTCTACAATTTTTCTGAAACATTTATTGGGCAATGTTTGGTATTTATTTGCTTGTCAACCTTTGATTGATACTACGAACGTCGTTAACACAAACCTCGATAAAACGAAAACTGATTATTTGAAATAATCTAAAATTGCCGAGAAAAACTCTATAGATGTTTATGCATAAATACCTTGATTTTTTTGGTATCTCGAATGACTCTATCCGCACATAAAGCAGGTTGTTACTTTGATAAGTCAAATTCCCGCCTACGTGAAATTAAGAAAAGTATATGCAATATAAGAACAAGATATCACTTAAAATAAAAATTTTTTAATTTGTCGATTTATCAAAGTTTCTACATCAGCCAATCGACACAGCAAAATTTCGGCACTTAGCCTTTTATGCCGTGGAATTTTTTTAATTTCTATAATAAAGCCAATGGGGATAAAATAAGGCTAGATTGCAATTCAATCTTGGAGTAATAAAAAGTGCATTTTTGGCGAGGTTCAACTGTAATTAGAAACTGATAATAAGAATCTATAGAACTGTGACTATTTAAAGAATATTTCCAACAATATAAGACAAGGTAGTCAAAGCATGCTCAAATAAACTGAATTAGTTTAAACTACTTGAATAAGTAAGTTGGCTATCATGAACTAACTTAGATGTTCCCGGGCATAATATAATCTTAAACATTGTGTTTTTAAATCTGGTTTAAGGCGGAATAAATTACAATTTGTTTTAGTTTCAATTAGGACTTTCTTTCAGAAAGTGCAGATTGACCCTCTTGCACCTGGTGCTGAAAGAGCTTAGCTGATAATAATTCTTATGGTATATCATCGTAGAGATGCAAAAATGTCTAGCTAAGGCATCAACAAGTGTACCCACTACGGTACTGTGCGATCTTCAAAAAAGGAAAGTTTTCTCTATTCAACAGGACTTTTGTGCACCACTGGAAGGAAGAAATCGTCACAAACGGTAATACATAATAGAAATTCTTTACAGTTTATATATTCTGAAAATATTACATTACCCATCCGTTATTCATTTTTGTTAGAAATCTAACATGATTCGTGTTCTAACGCAATGCTGAGAAAGCAAAGACAGTCAATCAATTATGGTTATCTCTACAGTCGCTGTTATAGGCTATGCGACTTTTTACTGTGGAAGAAAGCAATTTATAATTTGCGAAGAGAAGGCACAGTCTCCCGCCAGCTTCATCGCCTCCGCCGAGCGCAAAAGCAATCAAATATTGATTATTTACAAAACAGATTCATCTTCTGTCCTATTTGATTTAAATAAATCAACAATCTTTCTGCTTCAAATGCCGTTACTGAATTACTTTGTTTATTTTATAAATCTAATCCTAAATTAAAAATCCGGCTATCTTTTAGTACTGTTTTAGACGAGCGGTTTTTACCGTACTTTAGATCTTGAACCAAGACACTTTTGTGACAACGTTTCAAAATTTCTCGTGTCAATTTAATTTCGTAACTAAAAAAGATGAATAACCGCTCGTCTGAAACAGCACATAGTAAGGTATCAAAAGCATTATTGACCACCGTTATGGTTCGTACATTGAATGGTTAACTTGAGATCAACAAAAACTGTTCGCAGCATTCTTTGGATTCAACAAAAGGTATCTCTGCAAGGTTGTTTTGCTTTCCCCAGGAGAACTAAAACTGGACAGCTCAGCTTTACAAGTTTTTTAACTGAAAAAGGTAACATAAAACAAGTTTCTTGCTGAACGAGATTTTTGTTTTATTTGGAAGTTTCGATATATTGCGACAAGTCTTTACTACCATGAAAGCATATCAGATTTAAGAATATTTTTGCCGTATCTCAAGATATCTTATCTATTGCCAAAAGACCATTTTTCTTCCAATAAACATACCTTTGCGCGTTCGCAGCTTACTTTGGAGCAGTTGATGTTGACGAGGATATTTTGGATCAAGCTACTAAAGGGGATAATAACAAGCGGAATCCATATCAATTATGTATAGCACGTACAGTGTGTTCCATTTTCGACGTTTGTATACTATATTTTGGATATTAGTAGAGATAGAAAAATGGAGTTTGTAACTTACTGTTCTAATTTTGCAAGCCGAATTAGTTGATGAAAACGAAATTTGTAGATTTTATTTTTTGTTTTCTTGAAGGTGCTATATATTACGGTTTGCTTGTCAAAATGAATATAACATGTTTAAGATTCCCTTGGTACCTACAATATTTGAGTTAGAGACGGAATTTGAATGCAAGTTGGCTTAAACACCATCAGAAAGAAAATGTAAAGAGCTTTTCTATAATGTTATAGTTTGATACATTTACCTAACGAAGGGCTTCTAAAAACGATTCTTCGTTCACGTAGAGATTTAATTTCTAACCAAAATTGTCACTTTTTATCTTCATTGAAGCTGTCGTAACATGCTAAATTTTATCACATTGTGAGCATCAGTTCGTAAAAGAAAATTGTTAGTCTTGAAGATTTTGGCAGCAGTCATAAAACCACTTTATTCTGACATTCACCTCAGGTATTCGAGGGGGAGTGAAACAAATTCTTAAAGTCATTATTAATTAAGGGAAATTTAACCAACTCCTAAAGTATTTTTATTTGAAATTTTGTTCCTTGCTTCCTTTTTTACTACACGCCTGAGACAGTTGCCTTACTTACTTAGACAATAAAAAAAAACAAGAACAGATAGATAGAATGAAAAATAATAGATTGATAGCAAGCGAATGTTCGTAAAGCGAAAAGGGACCGAGGGGTAGATCGTTTATGAAATGGAAGGTTAGCTGGCAATCGATATAACAGGAGTAATAGAAAAATTGAAAAAACAAGCCTTAAGGCTTATATTAAATCAAGAGGCAGAAGGTACAATTTCGTTTATTCACTACGTCTTCTTATTTTTCAAAATAAGATTATAACATCGGTCGTAAAAACTGACAGAAACAGATGGATTTCTTTCGAGAGATGATTTTTACGAATTTTAATGCTGGTTATTGGGGAAGATTCTCTGAAAATCAGCTGGTTGTTTGTTTAATGCTGATGTACTTCGAGGTTAAACAGAAATAAAGTTCATAAACATTTTTTGTAACTGTTTAAGAAATCCATTTCAGGAATTGTTTATTTTATATTGTAAAGAAAAATTTTAGAAATAAGATACTTCAGTTTTATGTACATGAAAAACAAAGTGAGTCTGGTATGTAAAGCGTATGCAGAACAAATTATTAATAGTTTTTCTTTGAATAAAATATAAAAAACTGATTTTGAGCTACTCCTGACAAAGAAATTGTTTGTTTGTTAAAATATTTTATTAAAGTGTACATTTTGGAATTTTAAATTCCAATATATATGCGATTCTAAAATCTTCAAAATTCAATTCTTTCAGTTTTTGATCTAGATTATAGTGTGTACCAGTTACAAATGTTTATCATTAAATATCTGTTGATAATGTTTAATAAAAAAACTACAAAAGTTATCTTCACACGTAACTTGTTCATCGGTTCCAATCAGATTTATGTTTTACGAAAAACTCAAGATTATTACCCTAAGTAAAATTAAAAGTAGGTCTTGATGAAAACTTTAATTTTGGAGACTTCAAAGAATTTATATCTTATTTACCAAAATCTGCATATTACTTCTCAAATAAATAATTAGAAACTATTTTCAGGCCAAATCAGTTTGAATTCGTTTCCCATTTGGTAATTGGAAAAATAAAATCATGAAGACAGCATTGTTTCGAAATACACTAGAACACAATTTCTAGTAGGTATCAGAAAATCGTTTCTCGTAACACTTTTGACATTCTCATCTCAGTAAACTTGCTACAACAAATATAGACGTCTATTATTCCATATCAACAGGTAGCACATAAACGTCAAAATTAAATTACACAAGTATCATACCTGTCTGTTATAAGAGATTTCTCCCTTTTCTTCAGCACCTCAATGTACGAACCGCGGTTATTTTCAATTTTTATTAGCAAACTTCGGTCGTAACGGCTTGTATTTCAACTTTAAAGCGCTTTAAACGGGTTATTAAAACTAATTTTCTGACGCATAAATGTTCAAATGAAGCTTTTAGTAATAAAAATTTTTAGTAGTATTCGAATGAAAACGCGAGCTCCCTTTTTTCGGTTTAAAATCTTGCCATATCGAGCTTTTAAATCTTAGGACGCTGTTATACTGTCAGAGGTCGGTTGGGCTGAAACGCGGTCGGACTTAAACTGGGGTCCTGCAAGCAGCGTCGGTATGCTGTCGGCGCCCTTCGTCGATAAATTCACCTCGGAAGCTGAGCCACGGCATAACTAACTGCGAAAAAGTATAACTCTATATCTCTATCTTGCTAACCTTACCATCGATTACTATTTAATAACATTAACTAAATTGTTGATTTTAAAACATCTATTGGGGTTTTATTAAAATTTAAAAAAAATTATCTAAAAACTTAATTTAAGATTTTTCAGATTTTATTTTATTTCCAAACTTGCATTAAACGGCATTTAAGGAATTTCAAGACAACCTAATAATGTTAAAAAATTTCAAGCATCTGAATTTTTAAATTTTAATTTAGTAAGATGCTTCAAACTACTACATCTAATGAAAAGCTAATATTTGAAAAAGTGAATTTCGGTAGGTGGAACATTTTCTCTAATGAAACTAATTTAAAAACAAAATTGTTTTATTGAATCTTCCCTCAAGAACGACAAGATTAGCATACACTTTCCAGTTGTAAATGCGAGAGAAACTGTTTCTACCCTTTACTTATTCTCCGCTGTTACCTTGACCTAACCGATCGGTTTGACCCTTTTCTTGCAAGTTCTATCTTCGCTGCCACGTATTTGCAACACTAATTTCTACCCTAGATATGCTTAATCTGCGTTGTTAAGATTGTCCCTTATAATACTATAGCTACCTCATTATGCCCTGTAGTATGATACGAACAAAGAGAAAGATAATTCTTTTTTATGTGCCAATCCTATTTAATAACCAAGGTGCCTTTGATAATATTTTATTTTTATTTAAATCTGTATAATGTGCTTCGTAAAAGAATGGTCAGAAAAGAGAATAAGCTACTTGACAGAATAATACCAAGTTTCTATAAAAACGTAAGCTATCATTTTATTTTATTAATGTAATATCAATGAATCAGAGCTCGCTGCACAAATCGTCTCGGTCCCAAATCGCCAGCGGCACAATTTAGAAAAGTTTTTGGATAAGGCACGTTCTATTTCAGGACCGAGCGGATGGAGCGCGATGACTTCACCAAACGGCCAAGAAGTGTTGTTTCCGGTCACCCTGAATAGTACTCTAGACTAATTTTATCTTAATAGTTTGAATTCTTTGCCTAAAGAAAAATAACCGAAGTTGGGATTAAAATAATTAGAAAAAAAACCATAAGAAGACAGAAAGTAAAATTTGTAAGAAATTTACTGCGAACGGGTCATCTTCAGATTTCGAGAATTTTAAGAACAGAAATTTCCAAAACACGGACTTTAAACTAAAAAACGTAATTCTTGGACAAAAATAAAATAAGACCTTCCTGATTCAGTTTTGCCTGCTTTTTCCAATAGGACAGTTTCAAATTTTGTACTGTAGATCTAAGTGCAAATAATCAATTAAATTGATTAGCAGTCTACGCAAAATTACTTCCCTTAAAAAAATATTTGGGAAGAGTAAGGAAAAGATCTAAAAGTACTATTTTTCTCAAAGCAGACGTATATGTTCTTCTAAAATGGCGTCTTTCCAAAATAACATTCCTAAGTATTTTTGCCAAAAAAACTGTCTTTCACCTGAATTATTAAACTTAAAGCGAAATAGCAACATTTGGGGGCAGTAGAATAGAAAGAAAGTAGTCTTTAATGGTTTTCTATGATTTTCCAAGACCATTCGGATTGTGGAAAGCCAATTTCACATCTTAAGAATAAAAGCTAGTTCTATACGCCTATGCCCATAAAGATGCGTTTAAAGAAGACGAAGAAATTTGACAGTAGATAATGAAAACAAAGAAATCATTCCACACCTTCCAAGTATATTTCTAATTCAGATGATTTTTTCATACACAGTGACTTTGAGAGCAGAACAGAACAAATCCGGAGTCCATGGAAGGAGGTCGGTCTCGGAAGCGGCCACTCGTGGCAGGTTCTTGCATAACCGTACCGATGTCATCTTCTGACAAGCAAATGTTACGTTTTAAAGAATTACGCTGTATAGGACTAGTCACTTTACGTTTCCAGATAAAATACAAATCGATATAATTTTGGAAACCGGGTTTTCCAAAGGACATGAACAAGATAGATTTCTCGTTCCGTAGACAAAAGTTTTTCATCCACGAGGGTCCTTAACAATACCCGGATCATCCACACGCTGATTTCAATTACCTCCAACGTGGCGCAAAATGAAAAGCTCCGTCCAGAAGTCTTAGAAGAGGTTCCCAAATCAATTCCATCGAGCAACAGAGAGTAGTAGATTAGTATGATTTGTGTTCATCACCAAAAACTCCTCAAGATTTTTAATTAATAATTACTTTATAATGTGAATTTTAAAGGGTAGGCCTTTAATAGAGTTGACAATTTTCTATAATATAGTTACATAAAAAATCTATTGCCGAACACATTTTGTAGATAAGAAATCGTAGAGTAAATATCTCAGCAGGCGCATTAAAGTGTGATGCATAGCAAGAATCCGTTATAACGTACAATTAATACGAAAGCGCAGACCAAAGAATTAGCAGTGCATGCGCAATAATGACGTTAACATCATGTAAGTAACCAGCAAGTGGGATTTTTGAATATTTTAGAATAACACTGTAATCAAATGCTCGTAGTCACGGTATTGTTTGATCATTCTCTGGTACAGTTGAATTTGCAGCAGCTAGTTAAACAGCCTCTTCCTTCTTCATAGTTTCTGTAATCTTCCAGATCAAAGGATAGGATGCTTCTGTGAGGCGGAAGAGGATGCTGTGCATTCCCCTAAAAAGTTGTTCGCACGGGAAAGATCTTGCACAATAATGTCATACAGATTCACACGGAGATGATCCACGTATCTATAAATTCAGTCACTGTCTACATTCTGAATAAATCCAGTTTATAGACCCTTCACAGTCAAAGTCGGATTACGTTTCCTATAGGGTCAAATGCGGAAGAGGAGCCCCTCCTCACATGAGCTGCTAACTACAAACTTGACTGATACCTGCCAGCAAGGTTATGCTTCCATGTTTCTTCACATTGCTTGTGACAGGTGCAAAAAGCAACCTCGCATTCTCTTAACAGGAAATTATTCTAAAAACATCTTCATTTCTAATTTCTCACAATTGATCATAGCAAATTTTGGGTAAACTGAAAGGAAATGCCAATTTCAAGGTTGATTTGTATACCAACCAGTTCAAAGCAGTGCTTGTTGAGCAGTAACAAGTTCCCCGTTTATTAAATATGAAAATCCTTCCAGTCGGGTCACTTATATCATTCCTCAAGAATGATCTGTCAAGCACGTTTTGCTACACGGATATTATATGATGAGCTTTTTCAAACTAGTCACGTCTTCAGAAGATGGGTTGATCTTTCCTTAACTTTTCGTATCATCCGTACTGTATCTCAGGGACGAGGCATTATAAGTGCTGTTGGGATATTTATCTTTTTGCTCGCCTTAACTACAATATCACGTATTTTGATTTTTCCACTTTTGGAGTTACATTTCCAGACGTTTTTTGACAAATATGTAAGGTCGCATACGTATATGGTTATTTTAAGAAAAGCGCGCAATAAGAAGTGTTCTATTATTTTTCTTCAACAAAAACCTTATTCTACAAAATTCGTCCTATGACATGTAACCTACGAAATGCGTCCTCGGGTAATCTATCCCCTAAAATGAGTTCTACAAAAACATGAAAAGTTTTTTACATTCAAAGTTAGACGATCTGCGTTAGTTTTGATTATTATATGATGAAGATGGAAATAAAAAACCTGCACCTGTTTACAACTATTCAAAAAGCATGAACATGAAATTTAAATTTTGATTATTAACAAAGTGGTCATCTGACTGAGATATTACAATAGCAGTATCACATGGTAGTGCTTTCCAATTCTCTTTTATCCGGATCGATTCATAACTATGTGTTACATTGCTATGTTATGACTAATACAATTCCAATAATTCGATCAGTACAATACTACTTACCTTATCTTGAAGGACTAATGATTTTGAACTTCTATTGTATTATGTACTCACTTTTCTGCAATATTTATAGTGATATTGCTTCATCTTAAATTGATTTCGTGACGAAAAACATTATTTAAAATTTTATCAGTCAATACGTTTTTGGATTTTGAACACAGGCATACAACACGTAGGATCTCTGCTCAGAAATCAATCTGCTCTAAAGCAGAACATCGCACTACTGAAAAATCAATGAAGACACAAAACAAGTGACACAAAACAAGTGACACAAAACAAGTGACACAAAACCGACGGATCTTACTTTCGAAATGAAATAGTCACGTCGCGTCGCCATAAAGACTGATTCAAACTTAATAAGCCAAAACATACTGCGAAGAACACTCAAGGAGAAACGCATTTTGCACTTCAATTAGTTCTCTTTTGGAGAAAATAAAATAACAGTTTGAAGAAAAAAGTACTTAAATGAAATATAACGACTGAAGAAAGAAGGCAGCTATATTTATCACTTAGATGAAACCAATATTGAACGTATAGCAAGAAAACATAAAACATATTGACGGTCTTTGTGGATTTCCTCATGACAGCTTATTGGTTTTCAAATTTAAACGAGCCAAAATTGTCATGATATATTATCGAAATTGGAGAAACATCGGTTGTTGCCATTAACAAGGCACTGCATGATACATAGTCGCCAATGAGAATCACTTTCAAAACTTTTTCTGAGAAAAGGTGAAAAGATGGAGTAGTTATAAAAGAAAGATGTTTAATATAAAAATACATTTGTGAAAGTCCAGCACCTCGTCAACACAAACGGAACAAACTGCAGAATGGCAAAAATACTTTTTTGCATATTGTAATCCTGTAATGCTAGTTGAAGGAATGAGTCGCTCGCTCCAATCTTCCCAATAAAACATTTCTATTTTTGGAAACTGGTGGCATACTTATTGTTTTATACATTTCATACATATTTATAAAGAATTATAAAATGAATGAACTCTGTAATCTAACTATAGTCTAAATCAAATAAGAATAAAGTAGGTGGCACTGCGGTGCAAGGCAGATTTAAGCAGCTGAAGTGTTCGAAATGCTGCCAAATTTGAAATTGCTTTCTAATAGTTGTTCAAGAATATGTATAAAAATTAAAAACCAGTAGCTGACGAACTATGAATAAATGAAATAGAAGATTTTTATAATGACAAAGTATAATAAATAACCTCATAAGTATATACCTCTTACGAAGCAAAGGAAGTTACGAGTTAACATGTAAATGTTTATTTATTTAGTTTTTACATAAACAAAAAGGTAAAAAGCCTGTAGTACAAGTCAATTCAATAATTACAAAACATATTTTAATTAAGGAGCAGGAGTTGTAAGTACTGTATATAACAATAGTGCATCCATTTTGCTGTTTGTGTATTTATACTTCTGGTAATCACTCTACCTCCATATCATCGTCAGCAGAATCCTCCTCGCTAGAACTCTCCGACTGTAAATTAATCACAATTTTCTCAACCACTTGTTCTGTTATTCCGTCTAAATCCCACATATGATTTTCTTCACGTATTACATGATTGACACAATCAATCCACTTTTCTGCAGTTACACCAGCAATTCCATCACATAAGAGTTGCTTTACCTCTTCGATAGAGTACGTTCGATTATTAACAGCAACATGTTGCTTAACTTGAGCCCATACTAGCTCAATAGGATTCAGATTTCAGTGATACGGTGGTAATCTTAAAATTAATCTTCCATTCTTTTTAATAAGTTCATCGATGACATATGGTGTTGGATGTGATAGCACATACTGTTTTACCAATTCTAATAATTGCAATTTAAATAAATTATCTCCTTGCCATAAAGCCAATCAATAATCTGATCTTTTCTCCAATTCCGAGTGGGTACTTTATTAGCTTTAACACTATGATAAGGGGCGTTGTCCATTACAATGACCGAATGAGGTTCTAATTTAGGTAGGATCCCTTCCAACTACATTTTAAAAACATCTCCATCCATGTCTTGATGATAATCACCTACAAACATTCAAATAATTTATTGTAATAATAAACATACAAAAACAATACAGTCCTCACCTGTCTTTTTGGATTCAAAAGTTAGAAGTCCTCCATCAACAAAGCCAGATTCACTACCGATGTGAACAACTATTAACCTCTTTCCTTTGCCTGATGGATCTTTGATTCCAGTTGAAAGGCCTTCAAATAATGCTTGTCTGGCAGTTTTAATGGTAGTATCATGCCAAACTTTGCATCCCACATGTCCTGCATTAACCCATGTTTCATCTGTGTAATAAATCGTTCTTCCTTCTTCTCGGTATTATTTAATAGCAGTTAAATATTTTCTTCTCCACAAAACAATAGTTGGCTTTCCAATCAAAATCGTTTTTCTTGTTCGTTTATCATATTTGAATCCCAATTTTAATAACGTTCTATGTAATGTTGAATAACTAAAACCTGGTAATGAATCGTCTTCGTTAACAGCTTGTAGTATTTTTCCAACAGTTGGAACTTCATTTCGAAAATAAAAACAATGTACATGTCTTCGTATGGCAGATTTCTCGAAGTCTTCAAGTTTCTGAAAACATGTTTTTGATTCCCTAGTTTTCTAAGGAGATCGTACCAATCCAGAAGCTTCCATTTGTTTAATTATATTCCACATCGTATTCTGTCCGATCCCAACTTCAGCCGACGTTTGCTTGACTGACCAAGTCTTACTGTTGTTTTGTAAATGTTTTAAATAGACATTGTAAGCCATAAGTCTCTGACCACTTTTTACGTGTCTTCCTTTAGCATTTTTGAAAACTTCAGCCATAATCGCAAATATAACCTGAAATATTGCATTGATATTTTGATCATTATGTTGTTATAATTCAAATTATAATTACCTGTATAACGATACGCTGAGTTTAATGAGCTCTTAAAAGAACTATTTTAATATAAATAAAAGAATAACAGCAATACCAAAAAAAGACGTAAAATGACAAAATTAGAATAACAGGCTAACTGACTCTAACCAAGCAAGAAGGAAAAAGTGTGGTTATATTACAACTTCACAAAAGCCAACGTTGTCACGTCTCCGTTTCTTTTAGGTTTGTCTTATCATCTATTTTTAAGGCATTTATGAAAAGAAGTTATATATTTTTCAGTTATAAACATTACTAAAAAATTGTTTTATCAGATATATATCATAAAACATTTTTTTATGTAACTATAAGTAATTTACTCTCGTACATCTGGTAACACGGTATTCAATAAAATCGGCATGTTAAAGTTGTGTAAAACGGACTCGTTTATTATCCAATGAGGATGAAGGTCAAGCTGTCCCTATCATTTCCTTCGCTTTATTCTTATTTGATTTAGACTATAGTTGAAGTTAGAAAATTTATGTTCGAGAAGCCAATGAACCAAAGTAGAAAAACCTTCAATACTTGTTCAGTACGTTGATTTGATACTTGTTGCTATGTCCACTAGTTGTAAGTTTTCCACATTGGACAGTATCAACAAATATGCATTTAAATTGCTTTTGGAGTTGTTTACAATAAAATTTGCAAAACATTCACACGAGTATTCTATTATATTTGTTTTACTAAAACTTAATTAAACAGTTAGCTGCAATATGTAACATATGTTCCTGTGCAGTAAATATGTATATATTGCATGCTAAACAACAAAATCAAATAATAATTATAAATTTGTACAAAGTAAATTTCATTGTGCAATTTGAAATTAGTTTAGACCGAATTTGTACGGATATGATGATGAAATGAATATTCGTCTTTGTAGTGAAAGTTGGTAAATTAATTTAGTCGTTCATTATAGTGAAGTAACTAAATTACAATAAAAGTTTATGTTATGGTTATCATGTTTCACAGTGGCAGTGTTAGGTTTTTTAATCATTAAGAAAGTTTCGCTTTGCTAAATATAGACAATACCTAAATACAACTTATAGCTTTAAGGTTTAAAAAATGATACAGACCAGTATGACAACAATTTGTTTAGACTACAGTATTTAATCTTGATATGTACTATCCCTTATTTATCCAAAGACTATCTGACAAAAGTTTAAATGAGGAGTAGGGTCGCCGCCTTAGGGACCAGTAGACTGTCCACCTATTGATACATTATTAAAATTTTGATCCATAAGCTTCCGTAAATGGTGGAATGAGCTTTATATCTTTTTTCACATTTCGCAGTTAGAGATCACGGCAAAACGGCCCAAACCGAATTATAAAAACTAATCGCGTTTGCGGATTTGTAAATTTCCGGTGAAATCTTCTAAAGAGATTAGCGCAGATGCTTTTTTTTTAGTTTTTCATCTTTACCCTGGCATTTTAGGTGTCCTTTTCCGATACATCTCCGAAACGAAATATTTTATTAAGACTAAGATTTTAACGATCATTCATTGTTTTGTCGTTCGTTAAACCATTTTGTAAATCAAGTTTTAACCACTTTAAAACCATTCAAGTTGGCCCCGACCGCAATTTTTGACCATAAAGTTTCTTTCTTTTATTTAATACCTTGGACTATTAGTGACCAAAGCCCTTATGTTACTGTATTGCGACTGTACCTTGATTGTCATATTCGATAAAAAAGCAAAGAAACTTGAGCGTTTTCATACAATTCAAGGTAGCGTAGTATAAATGGTTGTCTAAGGATGGTATTCACTCTGAAGGCAAATCCGAAATTAAAATTGCCAAAATCTACCGGCACGTGTTTCATATCTGTTGGTTATTTTCTGATCTACGTTGACTTACTCCTTAATTGTTTATTGGTGATTAATAGTCAGTTACATACCAGGAGATTTGCCTAATAATGGCACTAGAAGTTATGCAGAATGTTCTTTTATTTAAAAAAAAAATTGTCAAAAGTTTTACGGCATCAAGGTTTTCGTCTATTTCAGTTGAACATAGGGTGCGTACTAGTTGGAAGTTTAAATTACCTTATTTTCCTCTTCCTTTATTGAAATAGAAAAGAAGAATAATGGAGATGTGATTGTAGATCTAATTCGTTAAGATCTTTGTGACCCAGGGTTCTTATGATTGCCTCTGGTTTGTTTGTTCAGATCTTCATAGGATTCTCAAAACTGCTCTTACAACGCAGGTTTGCTCTCTTCATCTTAGATCACAAGAAATGACCCTATACTTGGCGACACAGTATCTAGACAGAACAGTCCTGCTTTTCCATCCAAAAATTATAGACTTCATTTTCTTAATATTTTATAGACTATAAGACAACATTTTGTAACTGACTAAAATTCTTTTTTTCTTTGAGATTTCAAGATCCAGACCATAATCCTGATCACTTAACGAAGCACGAACACGCTACCCAATTGAGTACAAATACATTTTATTAAGGTGGAACCGTTTGCGGAAAGTTAACTTCTAGCTTTGAGGTCTGCTATACAATTAGGCTCACACCTAAATCTTCCTGTTTTGTTTTTTACTGGAACCTACCTCTTTCACATTTACTCTTTCTCTTGTCTCACGAATAACTTTAAGGTAAAGATTCGAATCGATTGAAGGCAGGTTTAAGTCTTTCTTGTTGTTTTCCTCTGTCTTCGTTTTCAAGGTGAAATCGGTCAATCAAGACAAAAATTTTCCTCACAAAAGGCTGTTGCTGATTGTCCAGAAAATGAGGTACGAGAGCAAGGAAAATTACCAAGATTTTTAGTTTGGGGATTTATTATTGAAATTTGCTCTTTTAGACCAAATGATCATCATCGCTATGTATATACGATCTTGTTGTGACAAACTTTATCGGCTTTTTAGCTCAGAGTGCTTTTTGCATAGGCCATGTGTAATGTTATTTTCAAATTCGCACTAAATCCGCCCCTGTCTTTCAATTTCTTTCAGGTATTTGTTTTTTTGACGCGTAATATTTAAATTATTTCATTCTATAAACTAATGTTTGTTACAATGTTATTCTAAAGAATTGATAACTTTGTGGTCTCGACTTCTGGGCTCCGGTAGACGTGCCTTTTGCTATTTTCCAATATAAAATTCCTGGAATCTTAGTCGCAAAAATTGGAGTTACACAGTCTCGATTGAGTCAGATTTAAGCTGGTAAATCTACAAAGTGGAATTTGCCATTGGTCCATAAGGCTCTGCATTTTTAAATCTGTTAGGGCGTGCATCTGACTTTCGAACCCCACGCCAGTAAGTACACATTGCGCCGCAGGAGACGCAGAGAGAATAGGCAGTACGATAAGAGCTGCGTACTCGAACCAACGTACGGGGATAATTTCGGCGTCACCCCTACAAATCCGAAGTGGTTACAAACCGAATTTAATTGAAGCGATTCTCTTAGTAAAAGAGAGATCGGACTCGAGGAAAGCCGGTTTGTTTACCGAAAAGCGGTGCTTTGGAAGCTTTGTTATTGTGGGAAGCGTTTTCGCTTCAATTAAAGTTACGCTGGTCTTTCCAGGAAATAAAACTTGCAGAGGGTAGAAACGCAACAATTTTGGTCCCGTTGGTGCAACATTAAAGGGTCTGTCGAGAACAGAAACTTCCCGCCCCGTAAAGCGTCGATCTGTGTGTTACATCTTGGAAGCTCCGTGAACCGAATGGGTTAAGTAAACTTAAAGAGCGTTTGAGACTCAAAGTGGTTTTAATTATTTTTAAAGTTTGTGTATAAACACTTGGATTTTGTTCTTGTGTTTCTTGGTCAACGTTAATAAAAGTGATTGTTCTTTGGAATCTAAGTTTCCTTGAACTTTGGTGGGACCCGGCTAGAACGTGGAATTTTGCACCGGATATCACTTCGTTGGGAATCAGAGGCCTGCACATATCACCTGGAAGAAAGATTGCCGTTATAGTAAGAAAGACGTGTTTTGTTTTGTTATTTGAGTTTTAATGATTGTTTCATTTGATAAAAGACTAGGAGAACGTGGAATTTGTGAAATATTCCATACGAAAACCTTGCTTAGGCCAGATTAGTTTCGTATTTTCTCATTGAATTATAATATTCACGAGTAATATTTTTAACTAATTTGTAACAGAAACGTTCCCAGGTAATTTTAGCTGGTGTTTGTTAAATTACTGCAACATAATTAGTAACTTTTGACTACTGTTTTTCTTTGTTATTAGATATAAAGTTTATTTGTTGCTATTTAAAAATTCATTGTCAAGTTTATATTGTTTTAACTGGTTTAATATTTAGATTTTGATATTTTATCTCATATCAACTTTGTTCTCCAGTGAAGAAATTACTTCATACCATTTATTGATATTCTTTTGTAGTGTTATTTTGTTATTTTTTATATTCTTGTTTATGTGTGTTTAACCCATTTTTATTGTTATTTTAATAAATGTAAGAAAGGTCGATTATTTACATTTTGTTTTCTTTGTAAGTAGATCTCTGGTTCAGACTAAGCAGTGTTAATTTCGTTACTTTGTTCGTTTGGCTATTAAAAAGCACGGCGGTGCTTGGTCTAAATTTCAGTTAAGGGTCAGATACCTTTGTTCAAGAGAGAAGTGAATATTAAACTGGTATTTCTTTTTTGGATCTTCTTTTTTTAGAAAAAAAGGAAGTCTTCGGGGGACTTCCTTGTCGGGATTAATTGGGACAAATCACGTGTTTATACAGTTTTTTAGTTCGTGTTGAGTCTCAATTGTGAAACGATAAAGCGAGTTTTAATAAAGCTTCCACGAGGTAAGTTACACACAGGGTGAGGTTTCGCAAGAAGCCTATATACAGGGTGTCGGATTCACGAGTAGTCGCGTGACCGACCATCAGAACCCTTCGATCTACGACTGCTGGCGCCCCCTTTTGTGAACGTCTGTTAGTTTGATAAGAGTTTTGGAAATCAGTGAGCTTCTCTTTGTGCGAGATTGGGTAGGTTCATTTGAGAATCCACCCCATCTGCGGCATGAGCTACGGGATTTAACATCTACTATTGGTCTGGACAGGACTTGTGCATACTTTTGAGCATCTTCCCGTTACACATGGTTCTGAAAATTGTTTTATAATCTACAATGGGCTTTTTGAACTTTTACATTGAATATTTTAACTGTCATAGGTTTAATTTTTATTTTTGCTGCATCTTAAGTTTTTAGTTTTTATTTACAGGTTTGACTTTGTTTTTCCTGAAATGCCTTTACAGTCTTTTTTTATTTTTTTGTCTACTTTTGTAGTTCTTGTTTTACAATCTTTATTTCAGATCGAAGGTAACGTTTTGATAAAAATATTGGCTACATTAACTATAACACATTACTACCTTCTGGCTTTTCATAATTGCTGTAATTAAAATAAACCATAAGATTTTAATTTAGATAAATGGCAACTGGCTACAAAACAATATTTTTAAGATTGACTGATAGGTATTTCAAGTAATAACAATGTACATTGTTTTGATTCTCACCACATAGTAATAAATGCTGTATATCAGTGCACTACTAATATTAGATGTGTTGTAGTTTAGTCTGAATTAATTAAATCTACTAAATAATTCCATGTATGCATTCTAGGAATTTCACGAATTCTGTACTGAAATATCGGAAATTTTAATTTACTTTTCCCTTCGGCGATTCGTTCTCCGGACTAAATTAAAATGTTCGGGAAAGTATGAAGCATTAATGTAGCTCACAAAAAATAAACCTGCGGTTCGTGTCTACTCAAAATATTTTCGAGTCGAGCTTCACTTAACAGATTAAGTAATTTTTTCGAGATATTAATAAACAAAAATGTTTTCTTTAAAATCTCGGATACAAAAAGTGAAGAAATCGGAATACAAAAGCTCGTATTTTCCTCTATCTCAGCCAACATCAAAAATCCCCAAAGCCAACCGCGAATGAAATATTGCACTTAAATGCAACAAGCAGCTTTTTGGTTTTAACCTGCAAAATATAGCTTCGATCGCTCGTATTCAAAACAACTCATACATAATTCATACGATGGTGTTCGAAATCTTATTCAGACAACCTTTTTGATCTAACTTCAGTGACCGTATACATACTTATACGGAGTACGCTGGAAAAATTACTGCTATCACGCAACGCTTTAGAAGATTAATATTTCGTTAAAATACAGTTTGATAAAATTGCTTTTAATTTACATGATGTTATTTAAAAATAAACGCATAATTGGTATAATTGTATAATAAAATCCATGTTAAATTAGCAGAAAATATCGTAAAATATTGGAATGCAAAAATTCTTTTAAATGTGAAAATATCTTTTATAATCTACCTACATGAAGGTATTTTGAGCCACGCATAATAGTATGCTAATTATAAATCAGTTGCATATACTATAAATAATATTCATACAATATACAAAATCGATTCTCTAGAATATGGAGTGTTTTGAGCTTGTATTGTTGAGTAACTCACCGCTGGCGAACTTGCTTCTGCAATAAATATTTAAATAAACTTTACTCCTTTAGTGTCCAATCTATTAAATGCCCATAGTGGGACAATTAGAACAAACCTATTTCAAGCACTTCTACTGATGAAATGACATTACTATATACTCAAAACATATACACTGCTGTCTCACGACAGTTTAAGTGTTCCACCAAGAAATATAAAATCGTCTTGCTTATAAACTTCATTTAATAGACTTTTCTGAGAAAAAACAATTTATGTACTTGTATGGCTATTTTGTTTTCATTGTGAAAATAATAACGTGGATTATTATTTGTACTGATCATAGAATTTTTACACCAAATATATAGCACCACGTTAAATCAATACCTCGCTTCTAACGTACTAAAACTTTACAGAAAATATTTTAATTTAAAATAGTGTCTCTGCTATCATTTTATTTAAGATAGCGGTCATTCAACTCCAGTTAATTTCTAAATAATTCCCTAAATAACAATAATCCTTAACCCGAAGGCCGCAGACTCATTTATGGACCAGGATATAGATTTCCTAAAGCAGGCGAGTTTCTAGGTTAAAGTTAAGTAGAATCGTAGGTACTGAGTCAGCGAACACTTGCTTAGAACAACCGATTTGTGTAACTGAAAAAGATTAATCTAGTAAGGATGACTTCTTTACATACAGGGTGAGTCGGGAGGAAAGACACAAAACTTCGAGAATGAAGACTAGGCTTAATTCTGTAACTAGAATATCTAAATTTGCTGCTTTAGATCAACTACATTACACAAAATAATTACTATTAAAAATGGACAAACTATTTAGGCCCAAGCAAACAATCTAGAAATGTATACATCGACATCGAGAAATAATTACAAATTAGAATTCCTAAGAACATTAAACAAAACACACTCGGGTGCTGCAAAAAGCTTTACAAAGTATTTTTCTTTTGGTTCTGCGGTGCTATTCTTGTAAAACCTATTCAAATTTAAATCGGGTTCTAAGCTAACTATATCAGAACAAATTTAACCATTACGACAAAGAAGTCCAACTCTACACAAAACAGGAACTCCAACAGCCTTTATAACCAGGATCGTTTCAAGCGCGTATACTGGGTGTGCACAGCACACTGGTGACAGCCTCAAAGGAGCGGCAAATTTCAACAAATATTCGTCAAGGTAAGATTGACAAAGAAACTACACTAGGTTATCAATAACATAAGTTTTCAAACAATTTCTAGCGCTTAGATATTTATCATAAATTGCAAACTCTAAAGTTGAGGTTCAAAACAAAATTATTTCATTTACCCGACTTTAGTGTCAGTTAGATTTTTGAGATCAATCGTATCATTATATCTCTTATAAAGAGAAAATACGCAAAAACATCTACAATCTAGTGGGGTTTGTATTTGGTATTGTGCGAATATTTATAAATATATTTAAGAACTCGAAAATTAAGGAAAATGATTTCCACAATGACAATATCGAAACCATGCAAACCTGGGGAATAATACCTGCATTGGCTAGCTAGTTGAAGTCTGCATTTGAAGTAAAAAGTGTTAAAGCTACTCTAGGACACTGCCATGTAGATATCAGGGTACAGGAAAGCTACCTTCAGGACAGCTGCAAGTAGCCTTCAGGATCATAAAAAAAATTGTAATGAGAACGGCTTTTTGATAAATCCATCTAATATTCAAGTAATTCTCTTCACGAAAACGAAGACCGTCAAGTGCTTCGAGATCATCTTGAAAAGAAGATTAAGCTGAAAGTCGATGAGGTGATAACCAAGTCGACAGTAACAATCTGGAAGCTCAATCCTCATATATCTCACTAGATCTATACGGCAATTATGGTTCAGTGGCCTGGTGGTCTAGTGTAGAGCGCACCACCATCGCCCAGAGACTGGCCAAGTTACTACACCGGCCATGCCATAACAGCTCAGTTAATGGAAAAAAGTGCCTTTAAAGACTTGCTCCTTTTTTATATGCACAGATCACGTATAGATGACAGAGAAAATCCTCAGAGGCAGGCATTTTTACTTTGAGAAAGCATACATAGTTTACGCCATTCTCTAGGTCGCATATAATAGGAAAGGTGTGAGAATGACGGAGCAAAAGATATATATCTGCGACACTAAAAGCGGTCTGCGCACTTAAAACAATTTCTTGTGCAGGAGTGTGCAGACGCTTTGAAAGAACTTGTCACAACGAAGGAGATTAACCTCGTTTGGGTTAATAAGAAAGCGAATCAATTCTCTAGACTCGGAGTCGAAGATACCTACTTAGAACCAGAATCTTTTCTATGAATATCAAGGCAACAGATCTCGTTGCCGTAAACATAAGTTTACGGAACCCAAAATGTAAGGTGGGCAAGAATCAGTGGCTATTGTCAGGCGAAAGATCATATAACTGATTTTAGTTTGTCAAAGTTAGACTGGTTAATAGACAAGAGCCGGAGAACCCTAAGCATTTTAATTGGGATCTTTACAGGCCATTGCATCTTAAGAAAGCACCCGTCACTCATAGATGTAGAGGAAGACCGACTTGTCCTAAATGTAGGAATGGCGATGAGACGTCTTTCCACTTTCTGGAAGAATGTGAGGGTTATGAGAGACTGAGGTTTAAGGCCTTTCAGGTCCTTACCCTAACAAGCGGGAAGTTGAGCTCTCCAGCCTGGACTGACTCTCTCACTTTCGTACGAGATTCAAGTAGGTTCGGGCAGAGAACAGAGAAATTAATAGTAGATGATTGTAGAGATGGTTGAGGAAACGGTGAGGGGTTAGTAAAAAAGGGCCTATAAAGGCCTATTTGATGGGTTTTAGCCTTCCCAACTACTACTACTACTCTGACAATATTGATGACTGCTTAAATAATGTAAAATTTAAAAGAAACGTTGAATTTTCCGACAAAGTATTAGTGTGGTGTGCAATTTCAACAACTGAGATTTTTCGACCATATGTAGAGCGAGTTAGGAATTAAGCATTAAATAGAGAAAGTTACACTCGTAAATGTCTCTCAAGATGGTTTAGTTTCTTTAACACATTCATCTTCAGAATGAAGCAATGTTTTGGCCAAACTTGACATTATGCCAAATTGCTAGAGGATAACGTAGCTTTTGTGCCTAGAAATAATAACCCTTCAAAGATTTTTGTGCAGAATGAGAACCGCAAAATGAAAAGCAGTTAAGGCATAAAATTCTTTAAATATTTAAAATTGTTCGATTCGCCCAGTGACCTGATCTGGAGGACCTGTAGAAAACACTTAACCACACATTCGATTCATTAAAAGCTTTTCTTTACAAAGTTTTCCGAAAGTATTTTACTTTACAAGCTTACTTTTCGTAGAAGTCATTTCTATCTAACTCAAAACAAATATTATGGTGGCCAATGCTACAAACATTGGCTTCATTACCAATTTGCTTCCCAAAACTTTGTCTTAATGCTGTATAAAGACGCAAAAAGCAATTTGAATATACAATTTATTTTATTTAGATTTACTTCGTGAAACTCCATGTGAATAAAATTACAATAATTAAAACAAAATTCCACTTACAACCTTAAATTTATATTACTATACATCATTCTTAAAGGCATAAATGAAAAAGTTGTTATGGTAACCAGCTGACCTGAACTAAATTCACCCATAACCTTAAAATTACCTGCTTGACGCGTTTTGATATACAGTGTGTTCAGCGAAGAATTGGACAGCGCGATATCTCAGGAACAAATGCAAATTTTAAAATTCTGAAGACTTTGTTGTAAATGTAAGATAGAGACACATATTTTGTGATAAAAAGTTTTTAAATCAAATGCGTCACCGCCAGGTGGCGCTACCTAACTTAGTTTTTTTTTTACTGGAATACCCTACTTTTTATTTGATTTTTGAAATCTGCAACATATTTGTGATAACTTTCCTCGTAAGTGTTACCAACCTATCTGGCTTACTTTTTGTGAAAATAATAATTTTTGTAAATTTGACTAAAGATGTCCCATTCCTTGCTGAACACACTGTATACATACATACCTTTTTCAAAGGCGTAAATAAACGCTTTGTTATGGTAACCAGCTGACTTGAACTAAATTCAACCAAGATTATGATATTCGGTTTTCATACAACACTTGCAGCAACAGCGATCTTATAAGATCAGTCTGCTCATTCATTAAAGGTACTTTGTGTTTGTATTTGTAAGCTTCAAGCGCTTCTAAAACATCTAGTTTGTGTTTATTATTGTTTGAGGTCATAAGATGACTATTTTCTATGAAGTGTTCTGCATAATTGGATTTGTCTGGGCGTATGTGCTTGTAACAATATACATGTTAATAGTACCTAACATCACAATTGTGTTTGGGCAATGTAAACAAAGTTGCAGAACGAGCGGTTTAATTTGTAAATTCCACATTTTATAATGCCTTATGTGTGTCTTTAGCACTGAATAAGGTTTGTAAGGTGTCGGTGTTGGTTTTAAATGTTACTGTGTATTGGTCTGTTTAAAATCCTAGTAATCTTTTCCGAAGGTCTTCCAAAGTATAGTATGGATAAGTATTTAATGTTATTAAATAAAGTGTTGATTAGATAAACTTTTTGGATGGGTAGCTTGTAATCTTTGTGTTTTATCAAGATGCCAACCTTGTTCGCAGTGTAGCCGTTGTTTTATTCGATGCTCGACGTATTAACGATATGTATGTAACTAATTTGTGGTGACATGAGTCATTTGGAATAGCAATACCTGTTTGTGGTGGTTTCCTGTATACAGAAAATTCGAAGTTGTTTTGTGTATTGATTTTAATGTTTAGGTCTAAAAAATTGATAAATTTGTTTTGTTCTATTTCTAGTGTAAATTTTATTTTCGAGTGTAGATTGTTGATCAGAATTAAAAAATTATGAATTAACGTAAACAAACAATCAGAACATGCTAGAATATCATCTACATGTTTACGTAGACCAAAAAACAACGTTGTAAGAAAGATTTAATTGAAATATTCGGTTTTCTAGATTATCCATAAAGATGTTAGCCAAAAGCGGAGAAATTAGACTGCCCAAAGGTAAACACACAAACACAAAGTACTTTTTATGAATGAGCAGGTTGACTCTATGACTCTGATGTTTTGGAGAAAATTTGAAAAACGACACGCATATACAGATGATAATATCAGGGCGCAGGTCATCTATTTCTAATTCTAGTAAGTGTGCAAGTTGTACTATACATGCAATTACTAAAATATTTAATATACAAAGCGTTCATAAATATTTCAGGGTCGAGTGGGCTATAAAACCACGCTTGCGGCTGCATTTGTCGCCTTTTGGAAAACAGGGTATGTACTAGAATGTTTGTCACGTTACACACATTGCATCGTTGTTATGATGGTTGCCTAATCTAACGTTTTTTAAACTTAATAAGTTAAGATTAGTGTAGGAATTCAACTAATCTAATTAAAAAAATAGATTTTTTCGTACAATAAGCGCAATTAGAGAGAAAAAATGTGAAACAATACAACAAATTCCAGCACAAAATTAGCTAAATTGCTAAATGCAGGGCAATGGCATTTGCAATTGAGAAATGACAGAAAACAAATAAGCATTAATCGTTAAAATAAATCAACAAGGCGCACATCAAAATTAAATTCCAGAAACATTTAGGAACACTTTGTACAAGAGTGGACTATTGTCGAATTTAACTTTTTTATTTGTTCTCTTATTCAATATGCTTACCGAACTCTACCAAAAACGTGCGGTTTACTGTCTTGGTCCACCACAGTCTCTTTTCCCCACTGTCACCGTTGAGTTTCACCACAATAGCACGCGCGGGTAGCCGTGTGGTCCATATCTCTTCACAACTCCAACACCAATACGCATTCGCCTATGACCACACCGTTCCAAAGTCAATCAACTAGACAGTTTTTCTACCTACATTTGCTGACGTCCGCCACCTTAGTTGGCACCATAACATTTAGACAGCAAAAACCTACACAACGACGGTAATCACAGCCCTTGCCCTTTTCAGCTACTGCAGCAACCGCAGGGGAGTAATACGCCAACTGACTTGTCTTGACGACTCCTAGGATTAAAACACTAAAAGCTGAAGATGAAAAAGGCTCTGATATTGGGGACATTGCGTTGGTATCACAAGATCAATATTCACTTGGCAGAACGTGTATTCGATTGCCTTGGAGCTTCTATTTGGAAACTCGCACTTGTTTTAAAAAACAAAAAAATTATAGTTGGAATTTGTTTTTTCTTTTGATTATTTTTATTTTATGATTTCATTTTATTTATTATCTATTTGGTTAATTTAAAATGCATTGAATGAAGACTAAATCTCAAAGCTTTGGTTTAATTTAGATCAAGTTAGCTGGTTGCCATAACAAAGCGCTTATTTATGCCTTTGAAAAAGGTATGTATGTTATATCAAAACGCGTCAAGCAGATAATTTTGGGGTTATGAGTGAAATTACGTTTTTATTATTATTATTCAGTTTTATTAAGATGAACAAATAAACATACTTTACAATTTTTGTACTTTTAGAAGTTTTTAAACCAATTGGTGTATTGAGTATTAATCTTTGGAGTTTGGTTTTAGTAAATATCCAAATTGGAGAAATGATTCTCAAAAACCTAAGATTGCCAATAAAAGAAACCATAAACTGCAACTGCACTTGGTATTGAAAGCACTAAAAATAAAACTGGAAAAGTTTTCACATCGACAACAATGACTGCTTTGGAATGGACATTGTATTTTAAGGTGTGGTAATAAACTTAGTAGATACTTATGGCTTGCCATGCAAAAAATCAAAGTTGTCTGTCCAGTCACAACTAAAAGAGTACCTGTCTGTACCAGTATTCTAATTTTACAAGACCATTGCAAACTGACTCCAAACGGGTCGATAGTGGGGTTACCACAGTACTTACACCTAAATAGTCGTTGTTTACTACGTGTTCCAATCAGATTTATTTTCTATATACCGAGAATACTAGGACAAATTGGTTGTTATCGAGGCCTCTTTCATGTCCCTGCATTCAAAGAAGGCATCAAAACCTTCTCTATTACTTTTTGAAACATTCCATAGGAAGACAAAGAGTTAGTAAATCCTTTTCTAGCTAGTCTTCTTCTTTTCTATCCGTTATGACCCGGAATCCTAAAAACCATCACTAATCTAATTCAATTAGTCAAGCTCAAATTACGTTAGTGGTTTCTGCTTTTTTAAAAGAGAGGTAGTCACTGCTATAGACTTTACATATCTTCAACAGAATGGTATTGATTTACTGGATTCACAGCAACACATGTGAATGAGATTAAGTGAAGTTGCTGCTTGCTTCAGCAATGTTGTGAGTGTTACGGCAGGAGGTTCGTGATGTTAAAGATAGTGATGATGGACTATCCGTTGATGGTTTGTAATCTAATATGGTATTGGAAGAATGAAATAAGAATATTAGTAGATTTGAAATGACGGACAGCGTCCAACTGGGATGATGTTGGCTTGAGTTACTAGTTGTTGGATGACACTCGTCTATCAGGCCAAAAAACGATCCTTTTCAAAACCCTACCGTTAGATTTAATGTTATGATGATTTAATCAAATCTGTTAGAAGTTCTTCGGGAAGTCTTGAATAAGTCCAGCCTCCCCCATGGGCCTCAACATCTGTCAGGCAGCACTAGAAGGAAATGGAATGTTTCAACTGGGACCAAGCACCCTTTTTTATACAGGTATGGTCCGAACTGGAAAAGAAGAATTTATATTTGTATTTTTCCACTTTATTGTTCGAAAGGGCTTGGAGAAACAGCCAAAACAGCTGTATAACAAAAAAGTACAATTAAAGTTCAAATAAATAAATTGCAAAGAAAAAAAGATTCAAATTAATTGTTAACGGATAAGCCAAGCGCGTTTTTCAGTATTTCCTAATACAAAAATTGACAAAGTAAAAGAAATTTGGTTGATTTGTAAACAGTTGAGTAAAAACGGAAGGAACAGCGTTAGCACAATGTAAAACCAGTTTACAAGCCTGTGTGTTCAATTTGTCACTCCAGTATAACATGTTTGTTTGTTCTAGGATTCTTTGTATTTTGGTTGATGTGAAACGACAGCTGGAACGGTAGGGAATCCGTTCTCTATGTGCATTTAAATTGTTTTCTTTTTTTTTAATTTTCTTCTTTTGGCCTAACAATTTTTGTATTCGTATGTTTCTTAATGACTCAATTTTATTTTGGAGACTAATACTTGAATCAATAGCTTTCTTAAATGTGTTTGCTATTAATCTGCTATATAGTTCCTTTGAAGAACGGTAGTGTGCTGTGACTTACCTGCATTGTCCATTTTATTGAGGAATTGTGTCAATGAAGCATTGTAGACAGATCCATTATTGCGGTATGTTGGTGTCAAGATTGTGTAGGGTTTCTAAGAATTGGTTTGTATTTGCGTAATTCTGAAAATTTCCAGATTTAATTCGGATGTCCATGACCTTTAAAGAGCATGTTAATGTTACTTTATTAAATTAAATATTCTGGAAAGTAGATACGGTTTTTATTTGTTGACGGCGAATATACAAAACACATTAAAAGAGCCCAAGGAATAAAATACAATAATTAGGAGCCGCAGCTAAATAAGTCAGTCATTGATTGAAACCTCGGTAAATATACCCCTAGAGAACGTTTATAAAGTCACCGTCTGCTCTATAAACGAATGCTTTAATAAATCTCCCCATGAGTAACCTAAAATCATAACATAAAATGTAAATTTCTTTCCGATATTAATATTAATGTATTCTCACTGTTATTCCACAGTTCTTCATTTTACCAAGCATTAATCTTAATACTTCGTCATTTTGAAAACAATGGGTTCATCGCTAATGCAAATTACAATAAATATTTTGTTTTCCCATCTATTATTTTTACCGTTTCTCAAAATTTCACTTTGTTTTTTCAAGGTGAAAATTCATGCATCCTGCTGAGTAGGGTTTCGCCGCCACCACGTTTTAGGTAACGAAAAAAAGTATATTAAAGTGCGCTTGCAAATCCTCTATCAAAACCGTGGTTTAAAAGCCAAACAATGCTTGCATTGTATCTGAGGGATTTGTTTGGAATTAAAATTAATTGTATATGCATGGGGCGCGTTCTAATGGAACCAACTCGATAGGGTGTTAAAGCAGTGAGACCTGTGAGAGTAATAATTAATTCGTTTGATAACGAGTAAAATAGACATGCAAATATTACTCCGTCACAAAAACGAATGTTATGCATAGCATTAAAATTTCTTTAAAATGGGAATAATGCAGAAAACATTGCGTTGTTTGGAAATCTCAACAATTATAAAAATAATAGCCACTACATGATTGTACAGATACAAAAAAGTTTTAATTTTAAAGGTTTTTTTGTGGGAAACACAATGGTGAGCATCATGTAATTTGGTGAGTTGAAACTCGCTTTTATTTTATTCCGTAAAGTAAAATACAAAAATCGGCACTCAACCAACAAGTGTTTTAATTAAACTTTTATTTCTTTGTTGAGTGTATTTTATTTTTACTTAGTTTAGCTTTATTACACTAACTGTTCAAAAAGGTTGCATGAATTTAGTGGACCAACGCAGTTTATCGTTGTTCAGTTAGTTTTACTGCCTAAATCTCAGTTGTATACCTTGCTTGTTCATCGGCAAAAGTGGGAATTTTAAACTAAAATCCGTTGGTCGTCAGATTGGTATTTAAAAAAGGTATGGCACAGACTAGACTAGATCGAAAACCAGTACTTTATAGATTTCCTAAAAATACGCCATTAATACAATTTTTTCTCCAAATATCTATTATTTGACCCACTACTTAAACTTAAGTAAGTGATTGATATTCATACAAGCGGACTACTCAGAATTTATTGCTTCCTCTTCTCTCATGCAACCTCTAATAATGCATGTGAGGTCATGAACAAGTTTCCTGCAGTAAATTTCATTAGAATTCTAATATCTTCCCTGCTCAGTATTAAAAGATATGGATCTTGAAGTGTTTTTGTTCCGGAATTCCCAACCAGTGTTTGCTGTGCTGTTAATGACGGTGACGATTATCCTTGGTTTGCAGTTCTTCTTCAGAGTTATTTTCACAGGAACTCTTGTATTTTTGAAACAGTTTATATGATAAACGGCCTTCTCCATTTTTATCTTCAATCTACAACCGATTGAAACACTCGCAGCAAAATGAATTTTCGTCACTATAGCTGTTTGGAATTTTCAAAAAAACGACTACACTTTTTCTTGCAGAATAACTTGTGGCATTCTTAAACCAAATATGTTTTTTATCGTTTCGAGCCTTATCAGCAAGGAATGTCTATATATCCTCTTCCTGTAACAGTTACGGAATGCTCATTTTCTTAAAATTGCATTTATTGTTAACTATTAGTTTAATCATTCTTATAAACAAATAAAAAATAAATCGTTGTTGTGATTCGTGTTTGAGAATTTGAGTCGTGGTTACCTTAAACCTATGGTCATTTTGCTGCCATAGAATTTAGTCGAACCCGATAGGGATTCTTAACGTGCAACTCATCATAATCACACGCGACCTACTGCTTTACATTCTTTCCGGAGAATGTTAATCTTTTAGAGATTTCCTTTGCGTGGAATATTTCAGGAGCTCGACCGATCAAAATGGCTGGATAAAAAAGCTATGTTATTCAATTTTGGTGTGGAATAGCTAAGTGTCCTTTCTTCTATTCTCTCTTTCTTGTTAATTTTCAATCTATAGGCAGCTAAGTGACAAAATGGTTTTTGGAAGATTTTCACAAAAGCTGTAGACATTGCCCTAGTTAGTGTAACAGTTCGCTTTTCTATTGTCCTAATCCAGGAAGAAACTACCCAAAATATATTTTATCTATCTATAACAGTTTTGAGTTACTAAAACTAAAATTGTAAAAATCGTCTTTAGTATTGCAGCGTTAGCATTTGCTTTTACGAAATATTTCTTTTGTTAACATAATCATTAATTGTTTATTTCACTTTAGATTTGTGTTGTCTAAAAGTTGATGAGTTGGATTCTTATTGGTGGTTTAATTGGGCTATTGCCACACTTAAATCTGATTATCAAAACTGGTTTTCTGGCCTTACCTTGCCAGAACGTTAATTATTATTGTATCTTATTTCTTGAACGTCCTGTTTTTCTTTTGAAAAATTATAAAAGTGGATATGCTATAAAGGGAAATGTTATCGCAAACATTCGTACTCCCTCTGAATCTTTCCCCGTCGAAATATCGCATTATACAAGCCAAGGAGTTTGTTATTTGGATAACAGATTATCAATAAAGGAAACTTATGAAATGTTTTAAAAATATCATCTAGATAATGAAATAACATACAAATGTTTTTGGTCTTACTTCAGGGAAAATTATGATTTAAAATTTGGCCGACTAGCAACGAATACCTATACCGCTCAATGCTAAAATTAGGAGCGAAACCTTAAATGAGAATGCCAAAAGAGCAGTTGTTGCTAAGTTTCTGGTACAGAGGCGACGTAATATAAAATTTTATACAACCCTTGATTCTGTAAAACAGCTGTGTAAAGAAAATGATGACACTCTCGCGATTTGTATTGATTACATGGCTAATGTTTTGTTACCTCAAATACCCATACAGGATATCTGTTACTTGCGTCATCTCACAGTATGCACATTTGGCAAACCGGCAAAATAGCAAATGATGTATGTTCTTTTCTAAAACATTATTTTGATCAACACTTAGAACGATAGTTTAAAAAAGTTCACATAACACAGTGATTCGTTTTTTGATGAGCTTGGTGGAACTTAGAAGATTTGAAGAACTACAAATATATTTTTCTATGAGGGAGCATTTATTTATGCCATGCGACCATGACTTTAGTTTAATCAAAAGGCAGCTCAACAAAACCGAAAGACTCTACACACTTCAAGAATATATCGAAATAATCTCCAAAGCGTCCAAAATGCAGAAGTTCTCAATTGTTGAGGTTTCCTAGGAGTTAGTGTATGGTTATAAGTGGTGGTCAGTATTTTACAGAAAAACTTGACTAAGGAATAAAATAAAAAATATTATTCGCTTTCTCCTCGTTTAATCGTTTTCCCATTTTGTCTGCCCAAGGAGTTGTTTCCCAAGACTTTATAAATTGCCCGATGGCAGATACATATCGATTGACAAATATTGCAAAACATTTAAGTCATCCCACAAAAAGAGCTTTTCCTGAAATGCTATCCATTGGTAAAAAGAAGATGGCCATTCATTTCAGAGACTTATTTAGCATTTTGGCAAGAAATTATCATTTAGCCAACTGTAGACAAGGAATACAATGACGAATAAGCTTTTCTATTACATATACCAGCAATAGGGTACTTCAACGTATTTTATATTCTTTTAAATGTTACATAATTAGATAGAAGACATTCAAATACTATTAAAAACATTTTATTGCAATACAAAATTTGATTTAACAAGAAATATCCAAATATAAAATAATTTTAAAATTCGTACTTTTACAACTGCTCACGAACGGATCTACGCATGCGATAACTGTGTGACGTCACTTTCCAGACAGGTGATTTATTTTGTGTTTGGCGCGGTTTAGAGTGTAAAACGTGCTACCTGATTTCTTCGTATTTCTCCAATTTGTGTAAGACATTTGTTTTAATATGGATTTAAAAGTGGACAAAGAATTTCTCCAAGCGAAATCTGATAATCTTCCACAAATTGATGTGTTTATGGTGGCTGAATTTTTCCGCAATGATGAATGTTTTACTGCGAGTGAATTGAGCGGTGTTAAGGAAAAAAAGGTAAGTTTTAATTGAATACTTTTGTAATACAAACTAAGAAAAGTAGGTATAAAATAATGTATAAAAATAAATGTTTGATTTCCTAGTGCTGGTCGTGAAAGTTACGGAGATGCAGCTGTGGGATATTTACAAATAAAGAAGGATGCCGATTTCTGTGTAGTTAAATGTAGAATTTGCTCCGAACATCGGGTGAAGGCCAAAAACTACAGCGTAGTAATTGAAATTGATGAGAGAAATAGCAAAGTGATTAGAATATAGTGTTTAGATTGTGCTGCTTCTGCAGGTAACACATACATTTAGTACCTCGTTTTTAAAATACAATATTTCGCTAGGCTAGGTATTGAGGAAGACACTTTTAAATTTGATTAACATAATTTTTAAATCATATATTACAAAAGTATATAACCTCAAACATGAGAACTGAGCAAGCACACTGTATACAATAGAAAGTAATTTTTTAAAATTAAGTTTTAGATCATTAAGTATTTTGCATATATCTTTTTAGTATTAATTTTGAAATGTTTATTTATTACTATGTATTTTGAATATTTCCTTACAGATATTTTAATTATTTTTTGCGTTTCTTTCCACAGGTTGTTCGGTATGTTTCTACTGTAGTAGTACTTTAACTAATATACAACGACTTATCTTTATTTTCTTTTCTTTATGTTCTATAGACTATGTACAGAGATGCTTAATTAAACTTAATTTAACTATAAAAGTAATAGATCGAATAATAACCAGGGAGCGGTATCAGTTAGTTCAATCTATGATTAATTGCACCTTGCTATTTTGGCAATAAATGCCGTAGGAAGCAATGTTTTATTTTCTGTTTTAAAGGCCACATAATTAATTTGCCTAAACTTGCACTTAGTAAAACAACCGTCTGAGCAAAAATCCTGCAGTTCAGCAAATGTATGTCCAGTTCTAATTTTTTTTAGAGTGAGGTATATATATTTACCAGTGGCACAGGTGTATATTTCACCAACAGGTTAATAATAAAAAATGAATGCTCAGGAACCCCTAAATATAATCTTGATTGCAGAGGAAGTAACTGCATGATTCTTTCTAAAAAAAAGCCCTTTAATCTTCTCCATGCGACTCTCATTAGATCCTCCATCATTTGTTGAATATTTGGAATCTAGAATAAAATCATGTCGTGGTTAGCAGATTCACTACAACTACTATCAAATTCAGTGTTTGAATCTGAAAATGACAAAACTCGTAATAGCACAGGTGATGTAACACGATCTGTGGTCATCTTAATAGGTGAACATGCAACAGTTCTTCCACACCGGATGTTACACTGAATTGTTTTGGTACGGTAGTAACATAGTTTGTACTGTTTTATTAACGAATTTTGATACACCAGAGGTACTCGTGCTGCTCGATGGGAGAGGTGAAGTATCAATATTAGTTAAGTCACCTTGTTCATGTTCAATCTCAGCTTTAGCAGATGATAAAATTTCATTAACAAGGTGTTGTCGAGAACGTTTCACCAAAGCTTTCCTAGGAGTAGTAGGTGTTAATCTTTTTCTGTCTTCTTAACATGGAAGTCTTCAATTTCTTTGAACCATCCATTAGTTGGAATTTAATATAATTTTTTATGTCTTGCTTCAACTAAAACCAAATCATTTCTGATATTCTTTATACAGTGTACTGATTAAGTATGGAACAAATTCAATAACAAATATTAATATTTCGAAAAAAATCAAAAAGGGGCGTAACGATTTAATTTGTTGGGCATCTTTTAATATTATGAACAAATCAATGACGTCATAATTATTTGAGCAATGACATCGGCGATATTTTTTTTTATAGCTACCCCAAAATATTTTTGCAGATTATTATTTGCTATGTGTACAATAATCTTTAAATTTTTCAAATTTGCTTACGCTTTTCGGAGATATTATTTATTTTGTTTAGAAAATTTAAAACATTCTAAATGGTATTTCAACTCTTTATCTTTAAATGTAGTAGGCTTGATTTAAATTAAATTAAAAAATCAAGTTTGCGTTTGTTCATCGCAGCCGATCATTATCAGTATTTCTATTCTCTCCTTCTCTGTTAAAATTTCTATATTTACAAGAAATAATAATACCGAGATTCAAATAGTAAATGACAGACATCTAACTAGATGACATAAGGTAAAATCAAATTGATGTGTACTTGATTTTTTAATTTAATTTAAATCAAGACTACTGGATTTAAAAAGTTGAAATACCGTTTAGAATGTTTTAAATTTTCTAAATAAAAAAAATAATATCTCCAAAAAGCGTGAGCAAATTTGAAAAATTTGAAGATCATTGTACACAGAATTCAATGGCAAATAATAATCAGCAAAAATATTTTGGGGTTGCCATTTAAAAGTACATCGATGACGTCATTGGTCAAATAATTATGACGTCACTGAATTGTTTATGATATTAAAAGATGCCCAACAATTTAAATCGTTACACCCCTTTTTGGTTTTTTTTGAAATATTAATATTTTTCGAGTTATTGAATTTGTTCCATACTTAATCAGCACACTGTATATGTATGTATATAATATATAAATTTTAAAATGTTCAAGACGGCTACATTTATACACTTGTGATTTACTTACATTAAAGTGGTCCTCGCATGCACAAAGAGTTGATGCTTTGGAAAATTCGGGTGGATCACGCCGCACTGCTGCTAACCATAAAGTTTTTTGTTTTATGTTATAAGGAATATAAAAAATAATTTGTTTGGATATTTTGAACTTGTACTTTCACATTCTGGTGTAATACACTATTTGCGATAATTTTTAACACTTTTCATTGAATTTATAAGAATTCACGAACATAAATTTATTTATTTTATTTATTTATTTATTTAAATATTTGTGAACCCAACAGGTAAGTACCAAATAAAGGGTTTCACACTGATACATGTTTCTCCATTGAGGGTAAAACAATAAAAATGAAATATAAAACAAAAGAATAATATTTGAACTTGCTGACTATTTCCCTTAGAAAATTTCATCCAATAAAAAAAGCATCAACTCTCAATTAATTACTTTTTCGTTTCTTGAGATTTTTAAGTGATTTTTTGTTTGGAAGTATTTTAGAGAAAATTTTCTTTGGGAAATATAAGACAGAGATTGAGTTAAATCTATAAAAAACAACTGATTATTTAGATACGAGAGGTATAACATTCAGTAAATAAAATGATGGCAAGAAAGACAAGTACTTAACTAAGCTATCACAGTTTGTACTTAAAACTTTGTAAAAGTGGTGTATATCAATAGTCAATAAATATTTAATTTCTAAATAAACATGCAACAAGGTACAGTATATAACAATACAATATTTAACAGTAACAACGACTTATACGTAGCACCAGCTGTGTTTATTTCTCGATTGCGGTTTGCTTTAAATTACGTTTAAATTGATTGAAAGTTGATCCAAAAATGTTAATGTCGGTAGAAATGTTATTATACTGTTTACACATACTGATAAGTGGGGATTGCAAGCGATAATTTGTTTTTGGAGTGTTGTACTGTAACAAGGCAGTTTGCCTGGTTTGACGTGAAGATATACCAAAATCTATTAAGAGTAGTAGTTTTTGATCATTAATTAATCCATTAATAATCTTATATAGGAAACACATTTGCGCGTCCTGCCTTCTTTTTTGTAACGAAACTACTTTAAAATAGTTTAATAGTTGTTGGTAAGTTCCTTCAAATTTTTTATTTTCATTTTTATAATAACAGTAATTTAGAAATTTCTTCTGAATTCTTTCAATTTTCAAAATTTGGTATGTGTAGTAAGGATTCCATAAGATAGACTTATATTCCAACTTAGTTCTTACTAAGGTGTTAAAGACAATGTGCAGACTGTTTGTATTATTAAAATCTTTAGTAATTCTAATAAGAAAGCCAAGACTTCTACAACACTCACGTACTATGCTTTCAATATGGGCATTAAATGTTAATTTCTGATCAAAAATTACACCAAGGTCTTGTACTTCAGATTTCCTTTGTAGAACCGTACTATTTAATGTATAAGCAAAATTTATAACGTTAGTTTTCCTGGCAATAGTTATCAGAACACATTTATTAATATTAAAAAGTAAATTATTTTGAATTGACCAATCGTAAATTGTATTTAAATCAGTTTGAAGTTGATATGAATCATTTACCGTCCGAATCTCTTTAAAAATCTTAAGGTCGTCTGCATAAATTAAATACTTAGAATTTTGAATGTTAGTTGCAATGTCATTTATAAAAATTAAGAAAAGTAGGGACCCAAGATTTGATCCTTGAGGAACCCCTGAAGTTGCAGAAAACGTATAGGATTTATATCCAAAGTATTCTACAAACTGTTGTCTGCCACTTAAGTAGGATTCGAATAAATTTAGTAATCTCTTCGTAAAACCAATATTAGATAACTTATTTAATAACAGTGTAATGTCTACCTTATCAAATGCTTTACAAAAGTCGGTGTATATAACATCTAGTTGGTTTCTACATTCTAGTATATCAGAAGCTTTTTGTGTGAAATGAAACAAGTTAGTAGCTGCTGACCTCCCTTTCATAAACCCGTGCTGATTTAAATTTATACTGTGTTTGACATAGTGGAATATATTATTGTATAATATTGATTCATAGACTTTAGCGAAATTAGATACGATAGATATTGGTCTGTAATTTTTTATTAATGTTTTATCTCCAGATTTATAAATGGGACATATTTTGGATGTGGACCAGGCCAAAGGGAATGTTTCAGTTTCTATGGAATAATTAAATATATGATGCAATGCAATGCTAAGTGACTCTGAGCAACCCTTTACTATATACGTCGGAATACCATCTGGTCCCACTGATTTAGTATTTTTTAACGATTTAATTGTGTTTAATATTTCTCCTACAGTAATCATGTTAATGGTTATATGGTGCAAAGATGAATCAGTACTTGAAGTTTTGATAAAGGTATTGGAAACTGGTAAATAAACACTCTTAAAATAATTTGCAAATTCATTTACTATATCCTGTTATTTTTCTATTTTCTTATTATTTATATACATTGTTGTCGGTATGCTAGTTTTATCTTTCTTATTGTTAATGTAATTCCATAATGAGTGAGGATCATTGAAAAGTTGTGATTGTACTGAATCAATATATTTTCTATAGGCATCACGTATTAATTGCTTTACTTTCTTCCTATATTCTTTATATTTATTGTTATAATATTCACTTTTTGTTTTATTATATTTAAGCATACATCTTTCTTTAAGTTTTATGTGTTTAATAATTTGCTGATTAAACCATATTGGGTATTTATTATTATGTTTTATTGTTTTTGGCACCGTTAGTTCAAAGATACTATAAAGTATATCATAAAATAGTTTTACTTTATTGTTTATATCATTAGTTTGATTCAGCACATCCCAACTGATTTCTTCAATTAGTTCATACATTAATGTAAAATTAGCTTTTTTAAAATTATATATTTGAATTTCGTTAACCTTCAGATTCCCCTTTCTGTTTGTTTGTACATTGATACTAATTGATAAAGTTGGATGATAACTGTCCTCATTTATTAACAGATTTAATTCGCGTTCTACTTCTCAATTCATATTAGACAGTACCACATCCAAAATGCGATCCATTGAGTTTAATACGTAATTTCTCTGAGTTAAGTTCATATAATCGATAAAAGTAATGTAATTTTGTAACAGTGTAGTACTATTTGACGCAGGCTTATTCTGATAATATGCCAGTTCTGGAATGTTTAGATCCCCTAAAATTAACAAATTTGAATCTAATAAAAAGTATGAACTACTCACATATTCGAATCATTCCTCATATTCATTCATTTTCTGAGCTGGTGGTACGCATAATACTAGAAGATAAAAGTGGTACGAATTATTAGCAACTTTAACACACACTATGTCTATATTTCTGAAAATGTGGGAAATGTGTATCTGTTCCGATTTATAAGTTTCAGGAACCGCTACTAGCACTCCACCGCCTTTTTCTTTTCCAGATGTAAAGATATACCAGTCTTTCCTGTACACGTTGTAAAGGTTAGCGTCAAATATCTCACTACTTGCTATCCCATTATGTAACCACGTTTCTGTTAAGCAAATAATTTTTTGTTCAGTAGAAACAACATTCAAATAAAAATCTATAATTTTTGTTCTCATTGCGCGAACATTTTGATAGTAAATAAATAAGTTATTGTTTTCACTATGATTATTAATAATTTTTTTGTTTGGTTGTGATTGCGACGGTGTACAATTTATAAAAACGATTGTCTGTGCAATCTTAATCCTTGCAGTTCTTCATCTGTTTGTGGTAAATTTGGATAGAGCGCTGAAGATGCTGTTTGACCCAGTTGAAAATTATTATTGGATTTAATAGAAGTTACATTTTCTGAAATTGTTATTAAATTTGAATAATTAATCCACTGCATTTTATTACTTATTGATCTTTCAGTCTGTGTAATTAGTTGCGATAATCTAAAACTCAATTTCTTTTTTCCCTTTGAATTTAAGTGTCTACCATGAAAAGTAAAGTCTGTCTTATTCATTATGGTGTTGATATCAAATAATGAAAAGTTCTGCTTTCCTACCACAAGTTCGTTATATATTTGTAAATTGATCTTATATGTAAACTCATTTAAGACTGGTAGACCCTTCCAGTATGGGACGGCAATTATTATGACATTTGTACTTTCGATATTATTTATAGTTGACAAATTATCAGTAGTAACTAGTAGTAGTAAATACTCATAAACACGATGCTTTTTACCGACTGACCGCGCAATTTGTCTAGAAAGTGACGTCACAAGCCGCGCGCATGCTCAAATACGTTTTTAAGTTTGAATGAATTTCTTTTATAACATCATTAATAATAAAAATTTCGCAAAAAAAATTAGATTTCATATGTAATTGTACACCATTATTCTTGTTATGACTAAATAATTATGAAAATTGGGCAAGAACCCTATTAGTGTAAACAAAAAATATCCAAAATAAATTTTTTTTAGGACTTATTTATGCAAGTTTTTTTTACTGCAGAAAGGTAACATGTCCACATTACAAATTTGACAGCTAAGCTAGGTTTAAAAGCAAAAATCAAATTTATTTTGTACTAAACCTAGGAGATGTCGCAAGGAATGTATTGCCGAAAATTTGGGTTACAAAGATTTTTGTCGAAACTAGGAAGTTTTATTAGCTTCTTAAACATTTATAAAAATGTGACATGTCACCATTTGCAACTGAAAAATATAAATCAAGAAAATACACTTAAGAAATTTATAAAATAAATAAGGAAAAAAACAAATAAATAAAATTCTCAATCCGTCTGCAAGACGTCTAGCAACACTATTGAGGTTGGCTCTAAGCTGTACGTGCGTATATCAGACTTCAATGATGGCGGATGATCGCGCTAATCCACCTATCTTTGTGTTGTTACTAAAAATCTCAGGTTCTTTTGTTTTGCAATTGCTTATATGTTTGGAACATCCTTGTGAAAAAAATCCTTCGGACAAATGTGGTAAGTAATGTGGTAATAATATTGTCCAATTGTTGTATGTTAACACCTGTTGTTTTGTTGCAGGCTTTTGTTCATTAAACAATGTAAATGTTTTAACAAAGCTATTTGAATATTATCATTCTGTACAAGTTGTTTTTATTTGAACGCCAGCCAGGTAAGTTGTACACAATTTATGAAGTTTGCTTATTAATTGTTTTTATTTTGCAGATTTGGATAAACTTTGTACAAAGACTGCTTTCGATAAATAAACTTTTTAACATTGAAAAGATAAAATTTGTTAAAATATTCTCTTTTATAGAAATTTATTTAAATTACCTGTGACAAAGTAATTCAATTATTGAAACACTGGCTATTGCTTTAGCTATTTCAGTATTTGTAATTGGAAAACATGAATTACCACAAATTTTGCCCTTTTGTTTATTGCATTCATTGTTAGCACAATATTTCTTTGGTTTAAATTGTTCATGGTAGTTTGCTATGATGGGCTTTGTAGTGGCATAGTTATGCTTTATCACATTGCACACTAGAGCAAAACTATTATTAATTTTATTTAATTGCTGTTGTTTTGTTGATAGCTAATGATTTTATTGCTAATGTACCCTGTGTGTTTTATTTGTAGATTTCCTTTACGCTGAATTAAAAGTTGCACAATTTACTAAAATAACGCCTAAGTTTCCATAATGTATTTCATGTTTATTTCCTTACAATCTATTAATTCTTTTATAAAGATTATTTGATTATTCTTACATCCTATTTCTCTTCAAAGTATAACTCGACCTTAAAATGTTTTCTGGCTCACTTTTCGATTTATTTTAAACACTTTTAATTTGTTATTTCTCAATAAATATACAGTATAATGAGCTTGTTTGTATATACTACAAAATACATTTATTATTATTAACTTTTGAATGAATATTACAATAATTTCACAAGAGTTGAATCACTCTATTTTATGACAAATGGTGACTAGTTGTTTTAGCACGTCACTTATTCTTTTTCTCTCCTTCAGTGTTCTTATTCTTCAAATAGTGCATATAGAGCGATACTTGAAATTTTCTACTGCTACGACATTGTGCTATTTTTGTACCCATAGATTTTAAATTAGTTATAAAAATTCAAAAATAATCAAATCTTTTCTTAACGTGTTATGAAAATTCATAAATAATAAAATCTTTCTTTATTATTACTAACCATTCCTTATGTACATACGTTATTTTCTTTAGGAATTATATTTTATCTTTTCCCTGTAAAATAAATGCTCTTGTTTAACGTTCTTTTATATTGGTCGATTTACGGCTTGGTAACAATATTTCTTTCTCGAATTCTATAACAAAATGTTTTCTTGTATTCTGAGCAGAAATATATTCGGGCATTAAATATTGTTAAAATTACCTCTAATTTCGTATTTCATAAATTTAAATATCCTGTTTCGAAGAAATTTCATCCCTTTATCTTTTAGTTTTATGCTTTTTTAGATCATAAAACTGTCACTTTGTCTACCCAGGACAAGATTTATTTTTATGTTTGTTCTGTTAATTGAACAGGGCAATGCTCGAACTACCTCGCCCTCTCGTTATTTGATTTGGTGGCTTTGATGTGATGAATCCCGGCTTAGCAATAATCTGCTAGACCCACCCCTCTGGGGATTGAAGAATTCTCACTTCGATCGAGAGTTCAGAAGTTCGATGAAAAACTGCAAATAAGCAACACACGCGCACCACGCGTTTATTATGTGTGAAAGTTTGGGACTTGGAAAATTTCGCGTGATATAGGGATCTATTCCAAGTGTTTGGATAGCATCCAAGCAGGTGAAAGACAGCTTGAGGGTGCACGACGCGAATTCTTTCTGTCATAGTTAAATATTTATTGATAATCCCTGGAATGTAGCAGATGTGTTACTGCCGTTAGCATGTAAATCAAATCTCGCCTTATCGGCAAACCTACCAAACTAAATTCACATCGAACTCACAGTTGAATTACCGTACCGCCTCTCATGTTATTTCATTTCTTTCGAAGGAACTAGCGTTGTTATCGTGTTTCTTGTATCTATACCGTCCGGTCGAATCTCCACGAGTTTTGTACTGCTTCGCTCTCTAAAGACAGTTAAAGACAGTCAACATCTACCTTAAATTTAAAAAGGTATGTGAATGTCATCTTTCCCTGGCAAATTTAATGTATTAGTCATAAGAGAAATCTTGTGTAAACCAGTGCAGTGAATTGGTTGTAATTTGTGCCATAAATGTGGATCTCTACTGAATAGTTCCAGTATTACGGTAAATACTTCTACCCCTTTTAAAACTGTATCTTATAAAGAAGCTGACGTTGGCGCATCAAACTTGCTAAGGTACCTGTATTTCATTGTATCGTCACCAGTTGCTTTAGATAAAAATACCCTAACATTCACGTTACTGTAACATCGCTTCACATTGGTGAAACATCTTTTTTCACAGTAGTGGAAAGTTTGACGCATTATTTCACAGTGGTGAAAAACTTTGTAATAATGTTTATTTAAGAGGAATCCGTTATTTGCCACGTTTTAACGTAACTTTTCAGTTCTGAAATTTTATTGATCTTTATTCGTTTAATTGTGTACAGATAAAATCAACAAAATTATTAATTTAGTTCTTCTCTTGTTAGTTTATCCAGGCAAGGCTCTGTTAACGTAAATTCCTGTTGTTTCATAATTTTGCAAAATTTCTTAAAGATTTATTTAGACAATTATCTAGATCCAAAGCTAAATGCAAAACACCTAGAGATCACGATCCCAGTAAGATTATAGTTATCACTTGTATTTTATCTTTTATTTCTGTGTGTTTCCTTTACAAGTGACCGCAAAAATTTCTAATATCCACGAATGTCTTATTATTCAGACTTTATGTTGCCTTCATATTGCCGGATTTCTATGCAATGCGCCTGGCCGATGGTTCATGCATATTAAAGAATTTATTGTGGCCATGTTTATTTCATGTTTACTTGTTGTACGTGCACTTTTATGTATTTAGCTTTTTCGTTATATGTTTTATGTTAAAACGATTATCAAGCAGTGTGAACCAGAACCGCTGTAATCTGTTTATTGTACCAATTTAATAGTCTGTTAATAGATATTATCAACTTAAATTTTAGATTTTTTGTGGTATTATTATACACATAGATGGTTTCAGTGACTAGCTGTTTCGGAGACAAGGGACGTTGACCTTCACCTACCTACATAACATCAGCTTATTGTCTCATTGGGAATGTAAGTATCTCAAGAAAGTGCAGTGCAAGCTCGATTCCGTCTACTTGTGTAGCGTTTGAACCTGTGATTCGACCTTGATAAGCATCTCGCCTCCTGACCTAGATACGTAGATCAGCTGCAGGGTCTCCCTTTTGAAATTAGATCACCGACTTTCTACTGCGCTTAGCGCCCTCTCGATTCCGAAACCCATAAAGATTCTTGTATCAATAGTTCCGTCTACCGCCGGCTCTAGGCCTTCCTCGCCCACGACCCGTCTTTGACTATCAAAAGCTAGCAATGCAGGTGGCATACTGATTTTATATATGGTTGCGTATATCCTAGTTTTGCACGTAACAAATTTTAACATCTTTTTACCAGAATCTTACTAAATTTACTAATTCTACCTAAGTAAACGTTAAATAAACTACATTATTCTAACAGATACTAACTGGACGTTATAACAAAATTTCACTACCGTTTAACATATTTGGGTGCAAATAATAGATTTATATAAGAAAAATCTTCCCACAACAATGGTCTGTTTTTCTCCAACTGTACCTGGTTTAAAAAATGACAAGGATAGACGAAGCGCTGCCCTATTATGATCTACTGGCACTTTGAATAAAAGATAAATAAATTTGATTAGATTGCAATTATTTTACTGAAAGATTGGGAAGACAATGATTATTATTTCAAACAGTAACATGTTTAGATAGATAGTAGATTATATTTCAAATTCAGTATATTGTGTTTATTTATAATAAAAAATGTTATTTTTTTCATCATGGTAATATGTAAGGAGTAAAAATTACATCCCGAAAGAGAGATCTGATGTGACAACCAGTCACAAGACTTCAAGAGTTAAAACTTGAGAGTAAAATTTTCTGTAAGCATAGCCATGGCGTTACGTTGGTTATACCTAAGTATCTTTGCATCTCGTCAAACTTTTTTGGAATTGTTGAAAGTTGTTTTTTGGTTACCACACAAGGAATGCGGCGTACGTAGTGATCAAAATGTTTGTCTAGAAATTTAAAAGACTTTAATCGCGTTGTATGATGTTTTTGTCAGGTATAATCTAGATACTTGACTTTTAGTATAACTTCAAGAGACAAGCCATAGAGGCAAAACTGTTTTAACCCTTTTACGCAAAAAGTTTGTTGGCAATATCATTTTTGATACAGTAGCACCAAATTTGCTTTATACTACAATTGGTTATTTCATGTACTAACGTAGCTAATAATCATAGATCTTATCTTTCTTAAAGCCGCAAGAAACCATCAATGGTAAGAGAACATTATTAACAATGGCATAAACATTTCTATTTTCCTTACATTTCTTAAGAACTATTTGATTTAGATTATTCATAGTAATTGGAATGGTTCATCTAGCGTTTAAAAATGAAAGTAGAAATTTTTCATTTTTTTATAATAAACTTTACTGTAATATTACTATGTCCAGAAAGTAAGTTTATTTTCTATTTCCCACCGTTGTAGCGATGCGATCGCAGTTCCGCACATGCGCGGCAATGACCTTGTATCGTTACTAAGCGATTGACGCCATTTTGAGTTAGTTATCTGCTGTTATCGTGTCCTAGTGCTTGTTTATAATGGCGAAGGTAATTGAAAATTCCGCCGATTGCGAGATTAGATCAGTGATTCGGTTTCTCAATGCGAAAAATTTGAAAACAGTGGACATTCATCAACAGCTCTCTGAGGTGTATGAACAGAATGTAATGAGTTATTCTATGGTTGTGAGAAGGGTAAAAAAATTCAACAATGGCCGTGTAAACGTGCGCGATGAAGGAAGAAGTGGACGTCCATCATTGGTTAATGATGAACTTGTTCATGCAGTGAATGAAAAAATTAGAGGAAACCGTAAGTTTACGATTTCTCTTCTTTCTATGGAATTTTCCCTAATTTCACGATCCCTTCTTCATGAAATTGATCATGACAAACTGGGATATCGAAAGCTTTGTGCACGCTTGGTACCGAAAACTCTTACCGAGGATCACAAGAAAAAACGCCTAGGTGCTGCTCTTGAATTTTTGCCTCGTTATCACAATGACTGGGACCATTTCCTTAACAGTATAGTGACTAGGGACGAGACTTGGGTAGCCTATGAGACACATGAGACAAAACGGCAGTCGATGGAATGCAGGCACACATCGTCACCAGCAAAGACAACATCGAAGCCGAATTTGACAACCCGGAAAATCATGTGCACAGTGTTTTGGGACAGATGTGGTGTTCTTTTAGTGGACTTTCTACCACGGGGCAAAACAATTACCGCTATTGCTTACTGTGATACGCTAAGCAAACGTGGAAAGCTCACTAGCGGCATTTTGTTGATTCATGACAATGCTCGCCCCCACACTGCAAACCTTACACAGCAACTTTTGACTCAATTTGGATGGGAACAATTTGACCACCCACCGTATAGTCCGAACCTTGCTCCCAGTGACTTCTTCCTGTTTTTAGGCCTAAAATCAAACCTTGCTGGCAAGAAATTCAATGACGACGATGAGATTAAAAAACATGTTGCAACTTGGTTACAGTCACAGGCGTCAACGTTTTATGACGAAGGAATACAAAAATTAGTACCACGCTACGATAAATGCTTACAAAATGGTGATAGCTATGTTGACTAATAGTTTTAAGTCTACAGATTCTTTTGCAATGAATTATTTTTCCTAATATACATTTGTTTTATTTTACCAGTAAAAATGAATTTACTTTCTGGACATAGTGATATATGAAAATATAGCTTCTATCAACAGGATCAGCTAGAATCTATGTCTGTACTTTAAAAAGTATAAAAAGGTATTAAGTTATTGCGAGTTTGGTACAAAACTGTTTCTTTGAAAATTTGTCAGGTAATAAACAAATATCGAATTAACACATTCCTATTTCAAAATTCCTTTGTTTGTGTTTTTTTTGGAATTCTTCATCAGCTAATTTTTGGTTGTTTAATTGGATCCCAGAAGATTTTACAGTTAGTAATAAAATTCTTCTTTATTAATTTGATAAATTAGAGTGGTAGTCAATTCAAAACTCTAGTTATAAGAAATGATCTATAGTGTATGAGAGATTTGATAGATTTCATATTGATAATTAAATGAGGCCGTACTTTGATTTGATTATCAGTTTACTTAATATTTGGTTCAAAGCCTACCTGATAAATTGGATGTTTCGTCGCGTTGGATTGTCATAATAACTAACTAACTAAAATTAAAAATATAATATTTTTGAATTTGAAACTTGTTATAACAGCTGTAAAATATTGCTGGTGATGTTAGCCTTACAGTTTAATTTTTCTCTTTTTTAAACATTTGATTATAAGTAATAAATCTAACAGTGAATGCAATTGATTTTATTTTGTAATAGTTTAATTGAAATATATACTATGTAATTGCTGCATATTGTTTCAAATCTTTTCTTATTTATTTATTTTATTATTCAAACAGTATAGTTCTGAATTTACATTTCAAAACTCAGTGGCGCCCGTTTTGCGATTTCATTCACGTATAGAATTAAGGTTGGTTAGTATTTAGACTTAAGCTTTGTGATTCCTTTATTTCCAAATTTATTGGAGCTTTCTTAACCGAATAATTAAGTTTGAGTAAAATAAGAAAAACAAAAATATCTATTTAAGTAAACGTGGCGTTACGCTCAAAAAGTAAAGACTATAGACAGATTAGGAAAAGCTGGAAGTTAATCTAATATAAAATAGACAGTAAACGTTAAAATAAAAAAATGAATTATAGATCATACGAGTATAAGTTTTCAGCAGAAAAGGAAAAAAGAAAATTAATACAAATTAAACTCAAATTAATTAACAGAAACATTTTACTGCTAATTCTATTTTGGATATAATTCAAAGTTAGATGCCACTAAATTAATTAGTTGTTTTAAAAACCTGCTTCTAAGACAGGCCAGATAACATTTAGTTTTTAATTTAAGAAAGGTCATATAAAGTACAATTCTTGCAATTACGAAGTCTAGCAGGTTATTTCAATCTTTGAATGCAAATAAACTACAAGGCAGAATAAGAATGGTTATTCAGGCATGATGCAGTGTTGGAAAAGCGCCTACCCATTTTCTCTTGAGAATAGAGAACTGAACGAAATCCGCTGACACGTATACGCTACGGAAATCAATAGAAGTGGCTCTAATGTGTATTTAATCAAGAATAATTGTGCGCCTTCGATAAGTTAATGCTTTCGCTTATTTACTTTAAATGTAAAATTCCCAAACCGGTTTTCTTTTTTACGATAGGTGCATGCAAAAAAGTAATCACTAAACAATTTTTTCCCATTTATAATTCAGATAATAAGCCTGCTTCAGAATTTTCCCAAAACCATGTGTTGTAATTATTAACAGTCGCTGGCCGTTTTAATTGATTTTCCCTTAAAGTTACGTAGTTAAATTTTCCGTAAACGGGTTAACATTTTACGCATGTTGAATTAACACATTGTTTTCAGATTGTAAATTACATAGAAGCTTTACGAGAAAAACCACATCTAAAGGTTAACCAAAAATTAAATTTTCATAATGTTTGAATAATTCTGTCTTAAATTTGAATTAAATACTGAAATATCAATGTTTGGAATTTTTGAACCATAAATATTCAACCCCTTTGAACGTAATCCAAATATAAGCGGTTTAAGATGATTATGGTTCTATGTTTTCGTGTGCTTTCTTGCATCTGATTACAAATAAGTTCATGTTCAAAGCTTGTTATGCGGTGGCTTTAATATCGTTACGTTTGTTCTAGATGTTTTGCGGCTCTTCTATACACAGACAAGGTGAGATTTTTGTATAAATTACTTAGTAGTAAGTACATTGCTTTTCGACAAATATAAATACAAATAAAACCCAATGTGAGATATGTGTGTGGAAAAATCCAATAAAACGAGGTTAAAAAAGGAAAAACAAAAACAAGTACGAGCGTAGAAAAAAACTAACAAGTTTTATTCAGCTTTTCGGTAAAATTCCACCCACGCATCTGCACGAATCTTTAGTACAAAACGAGTAGGTTGGAGCATATTTAGAATATTCGACCATTTTATAAAGCTTTGAAATAGGTAGGCGTTTTCTAGAAGATAAACTAACTTAGTAAAGTTAATACTTAATAAATATTTATAAATGATAATTTTTAATTTATATAATTTAATAAACACGAAACTGCATAAAAGAAATTAATGTCGTTAATCATAAAATTGAATTTAAATTATAAGGGAGGGAATGTAAGAATTATAAAAAATTGTTGGAATAGGCCACTTGAAGAAGAGAGTAGACAATAATTACAGTTTATGAACTTGAAAAACAGTTTTAATGAAATAACAGGGGAATCAAAGAGATTGTACAATAGAAAACTCTTCTTCTATAGCTAATTAGCATGTTTTATAAAATACAAACCAGCTACGAGTTAGTTAACTAACTCTAAAATAAGTATTTCAAAAACGTCAGAGATCGCATAATAAGGCCAGTCTTAAGTATAAAAAATACAGCAGCTACGTTTTTTTAAACCTCATGTTCAAGTATCTCCGAGTAGTCGAACAGCAGTGACAAATTAGTGATTTAGTTTATGTAAACGTTTTCTTTGTAATTCTGGGTAAAATATTTGGTTTATTAGATTATGAAAGTATGTCAATAGAAATGCGCCAATAGTACGGAAGCTAGATTAGAAATGGACAACTCAGGGTACGTTACTTATTTTGTAAACACTAAGAAAAAAAATAGGAATTAGAAGAAAAGAACACTACTCCACTTATTGTGATCAGCCATATATCTTTTATCAAAATCGAATAATTTGTGTAAACATTAATGCATATTAGTTTTGAAGTCAGTAAAAATGTATTTTATAGTTTAAAATTGCATTGTTTTATTTGTTCAGCTAAAAATTGGAAAAAATAACAGCCTGTCAACTTATAAATGTTTGCTCGTGGATTCGTATTATTATGTTTACAATAAAATGTAAAAAATACTTTATAATATAAGATACATTTGTAAAAACTTCAATAATCAAATCTAATCGAATCAGTTATAAAAGTGTTCAAATTATTCTAAAGGCAAAGCTATACTATAATATAATTATAATTGCGAATTGTAATTCAAGTTCATATCTCTACTTTAAATTCTCTTTTGTCAATCAAAAATGTAAATACGCCATTCTAAGAAGTTCTTTCTAATAAACAAGTAATTCTTTTAAGGAATTAAATAAAGAGTATCGTTGGTGTTGTAACGCTTCGTCAGTTTTCATGACATAAATATTTAAACTTTTTGAAATCCCGCTAAGAATTCACTAATTTAGATTGGTATGGAAACGACATAAGACAATGCAAGTTCGTATCTTCGATCTTCTCAAATTACTGTTGAATTTAATATTTGGGTTGCTCATTTATTAAATTGAATTATAAACCTTCTATTTTTGAGTTTTTTCCATTTAAATTATCCTTTGTAATGAAATAGATCTTTTCGGAATTTTAGTATTTATCCTTTTTTGGATGTTTTCTGTTTTCCCCTGTGATAACCTTATTTTTGTTTGACAATCTTTTAAGATTTCTAAATTGAGTTAAAAAAGTAAAATGAAGGTTGAAAATCATCTATCACCCTTTTAAAATAAGTTTTATAGGTTAAGTCACTTTCGTATTTTGAATTCAGCGCGTAACCAGCTTACGGTTTTTTTATGTTGTCATCCGCCTCGTGAACGCATTGTGTTGTCGACCCTTGCAGCAACAAGTTGTTGCGATTTGTGATTGTTTCTTGTTAATGTAATTCACTTCTAATTTGTGGATTTTAGTGGGAATTCTTTGGTTGTTAAATTTTTAATGCAAGCCTTCTGTCGTCGTTAGATTTTATTAAATCATACTGTTCGTCAACTTGGTATCTTGGTTATCCTACATTATTCTCTGGAGACCAGGAGATTTATATTACCAAACCTCTTGGGGTTTAGCATCGTAAAATTTAAGTAACCAACAGAAGAACTTTGTAACTTGTCTGAGCTGGAATTTGTAGAGGAAATATTGCGTAATCAGACTGGTAAATTTCATAGGGAGTGGTCACCGTTCCCTGTGATTGTAAACGTAGCTCTGGTGAGTTGATACAAAAAGTTTATGATTGTACGTACATCACTACTTGAAATACTCTGAATTTTGATGAAAAAACACCTGTGTAATGTATCACACAGGTATCTTTTGTATATTTTGTAAAATCGTTTTTTGTTTAGCTTAAATTCACTATACCTTTTTTTTAAATAATATATGTATAGCTCAAACTTTGATTATGTTATTACAAACATAAAGAAGCGTAACTAAAGTTTTTTGTTTATTGTTGATCTGCTTTTGTTTCGTGTAAAATATCTTTTTTTAAAGGTTTTTTTAAAGAAAAGAACATCAATATAGTTTCAAACTATTGATCCTTATATTATTATTAATATAGTTAGCTGTAAATTACAATAAACCCGGAATGACGTCATTTCAACCGCAAGTTTAGGGAAAGAATAAAATTTCTAGCTTGATGTATTTGTTTACATATTTTTTTTTTACTTTTCTGATTTGCAATAAAACATATTGATTGGTTCCTTATTACATTGTTTTTTATTGTGTATTATTAATAGATAATAAATTTGTCTTAGGCTTGTGTTTCTCCCCGAGTTCAAATAAACTCTAGTGCTCATCTCTGTAACGGTCATTTGTTGTTCTTTCCCGTTATATGAAGATTGGCTTTTTGCGCTTTTGGGGGTACCCGTAGTTTTTTAATTTTGTAAAAGAAAAAGCCCTTGATCATGAATTAGGAACGTTGGGTTACAAATTTTATTAGTCTGGGTACACATTTCTCTTGTTTTTAGATTGAAACATTTTTCGTTTTTCACAACTTCTAGAGAGGTGAAACGCTGGGTATATTTATTTCAAATATTGATGTTTAATTCTCCGCAGTGGAAATTTAAGTGTTCTATTATATTCTTTCCCGTTAGAGGTGTTATATTCTAGAATTTCTGGATTAGAAGGGTTATGAATAGATGTTCTTCCGGATTTGAATGGTGATTTTTTTATCCTCTTGAAGGTTAGTATATTACGGTTATCTTGGGAGTTTCTTCTTTCCTTGAGTTTCTCATTACTTTTACCAATAAGATTTCTTTAATTGAAGCCCTGGATAGAATCTTATTATTGTTTAAAATTTGCTTAGTTTTCTTCCTGCGTTGAGCGTGGAACATATGAATCGGTTGACCCGACTTTTTGGAGAAATGACTGCTTGCGTATGAGTTAGTTGTGTTACTTTTGATTCGTCAAATTTTGTGAGTGAGTAAAAGAAAAATCCTACAATTAGGGGTAAGTTTCCTTTTCTTGTGCTTCCTTGTACCCACCAATTTTGATTGCCGCTTCTTGTCCCCAGTATTTTATTTTTACCTGAAGGCTACTGTCCGGAGTTGGAAGCTAGTAAGGTTCATCTGGTGGGTTCCTCGACTTATTCCCGTTTGGAAGTCAGGAGTCTATTCATCAAACTAAACTGTTGGATTTTATCGTCCCGGGATTTAAGACGGGTATTAAAAGGATCCAGTGCTAAATTGTTGTCCTTCGACGTTTAACTACAAAATAGAGATTTCTTTGTTTGTAAAAATTTTGTACTTAAAATAACTTAAGAAGTATTCTTTTCAGCCATTTTGATAATATAAAATTTAATCTTTTTGTTATAACTGAATCTTATGATGGCCTATCGCTCATTATAGTCGTAATTTCTTTTTGTTTTGAACTGCAAGTCATTACTCATTAATTTGATATTTCATTTGTTTTTAGTAAATTTTAAACAAAATTTGTCATGTTAGTTTTTTTGGTAATTCTTTAGAACTACTTGTTTTCTATTCAGTTTCTGCATCTAAATTGAAACTTGTATGCAAATTTTTTCCCTTTAGGATTTAGCTTCCGCAGCTTCCGTACGGAACCCGCCGAAGGTTGTGGTAAGTTCTTTTTTTTCAATTTGTGTTTGAAACTGCTTGTTGTTTATTTGCTTATAAAATGTTTTGATAAGTTGGCTCTTGATAGTTAATAGATCTACATTGCAATTTGCAAAGTAACGTTAATTATAATTTTTTTATTAATTGTTCTTTATTAAATTTTGTAACTTGGAGGGTCTTGTAATTATTATCATTATTATTATTATCATTATTATTATTATTATCATTAGAAAATTGTTTTAAAATTAATTTTTCCTTTTATTGTGGCTGTAAAAATTTAAATAGAAAAATGCATTTTTACGTTCATACTTATGAACTTGCAGATTAGCGGTTGGAGTGTGCCGGCCGGATAAGTCTATTGTACTAACTTTTTGATAACATTGAACCTTATAATAGATTTTCCAAACACGAAATTTTTATTGAATTTAACTTTCAATATTTAATTGGTTTTTTGATAACAATTGGATTTTGTAATTAGTGTGAAGGTTAGGGTTTGTTGTAACTTAACTTGCATTGTTGAGTATTTTTGTGAACTTGTACAGTTTTGATTTAATTAAAAATTTAGTTTAATAACTTATATATTTGATTTGTTGCGTGTTATCATTATTCATTATTAATTTGGATTACATAGTATCTTAGGTCTTTACATAAAAGACAACGGCGCCGAACTCTTGTTCATATAATTTTGTGTTTTTTCTTATAAATAATTTTCTTGAGTAAATAAATTTCCTCTGTTGGATTTGCTGTTGTTTTATTGTGTTGTATAATCAATCCCGATCTACGCTCAAGGCTACCAGCTGAGCTTAGTCAGGCCGAGGACTTAGTGATTCTCGTTTATATATATATATATATATATAAATGTAACGCAAGGCCACATTACAACATTTTTTTGGCATATTTGTTATTTCCTTTATTCATTATATAGAATCGTATGACAAATTGGTTGTTTATTAATGTAATTGTATACCCCAATCTAAACTTAAAGTTGTCTGACATCTACTACTCAAGTGAGGTAAGTCTTCCAAAGTCGATTACTAGGATGAGTATTAACTTTGTGTTGTTCGAATAAGTAACTTTTCAAGCACGTTGCAGGTTTTTACTGATATCAGAAAAGTGTCGATATATTCAAAGTCTCAAACTTCACCTGTTAAGGAATATGATAATAATGCGTGTCTGATGTGTTAATTTTATTGAAAAGTTTCAGAAATGCTTTTTAAAAATCAATAAATTCATGATTTCTTGAGTGACGAAACCAAGAATGCGCACAGGAGCGAACCGCTCGAAAAAAAAGTCAAACCAGCGCATAGCAAACATATGGCAGTCATCGCCCATTATGCTTTAGGTATTTAATGGTTTATGAACGTATCATATTGCAGTAATCCTGTTATTTTTAAAGTTAACTCTAATATTTAGATAATTTGATAAATTATTGTAGTTATTTCATTCATCGTACAATTAGAGTGTAATAATTTACATTATAATTATGATTCAAGCGTTTATAAGACACTTGTGAATTCAAAAAGAGATATTAAAATTATTGTTTATTATTACAATAAATTCATAGCTGTTGGACTACAAGGAACACAGCGTTTTCTTGGTTGTTACATCCTTAGCATTAGCTGGAAAATAAACTTTATTAATTAATTGTAGGTCAAGGATGTACCAACAAAGTCGACATCCCCGTTTTAAATAACAGTCTTGAGGAGCTAATATAAATACTCCAAGAGAACAACAAAGCTCTTACAAGTTTAAATTTCCTCTCTTGTCGTAACGAGGTTATGCTTAACTTTTGACACGTTTATCAGTTACATTCCAAATTTTAATAATACAAACATTAACTACATTATTGAAACACAGATGTTTATCGACAAAATTCTATTATAAAAATCTTGATTAAACTTTATTGTTATATTTAGTATCTTTATTAATATTTCTTTCAAACTGGAATTTTATTTTGAAAATGAGTTTTACCTTATTTGTGAATTTTAGGGGAAAAGCTGTAACTGATCGATAGGTAAGTGGAAGTCAATGTAAATTTAAAAGCTTTTTTCTTCGTCTAAATTTTTAAACAGGACTTAAAAGTGGAAGTGTTTCTCTTTCAGTCTGTTAAAATTTAATTTAATTACATTTTCGCAAATTTAAATCGATTTCCAGATTTGTAAAAATTTGAATTCTATAAATAATAGAGAAATTTCTTGTGTAGTTAAAGTAGGATTAATTTTGAAAAGACAGTAAACCAAAAAATAGTTAAAGTTATTCGTTTTTGTAAAGATTAAAAGTTTATGTATGTAGTTGTTACATAAATATCTAAAAAGTTGTTACTGATTACAAAATTTGTAATTATAAAGTTTGTGGAATACAACATAAATGAACTTGTTTAACAAAATAATTATAAGTTCAGAAAAGTTTGTGTAGTCACTTAAATGTAAACGAAAAGATAAAGGAATTGTAAGAAAACTTCTTTCTAATTTTTTCTGTTGCCATTAAAAAGTAAAAACCGTTCGGTATTACATAAAAAAATATTTTTTTTTAAATTCCTAAGAAAGTCACGGGAGAGAGTCTGAGATATTTTATACTTTGCATTGCATTAATGCTCTGATTTGTTCCAGAACTGCATGTGGAAATTAATTCATTATTAGTTATTGTTTTTATTTTTATTTTATCTGCCTGTCCTTTTCACAACACTATAGGAAACCGAACAAGGATTTTAATTCAAAATCAAAAGCAACAAACTATTTTATTTCTAATACAAAAACAATTTTTTTGAAACTCTCTTATTTTGTCAATAAAAGCAAATTAGTTGTTATTTTTAACTTCAATACTTTTTATTAATAATATCATAAAATAATTTCTAAATAATCCTGCACCGATATTAACTTATATATACCAGGTGTATACCTATGAAATGAGACTTTCAGCTATTAGACCACAGATGTCGCTAGGAGTATTTTTAAACTGTCCCAAATGTCTTATTTTTTTCGTCTGTCATCTGTCAACAATATTCAATTCATTGTTTGTGATGTTTCATACAACAACGCATTTTTTTCGCTCTTAAAAATGTCGAATTTCGTGCCTTCAAACTACGATTTGCGGACATCGTTGATTTTCTGTTATCAATTGAAGAAAAACGCTTCTCAAGCTCATCAAATGCTTATAGAAGCTTACGGTGGACATGCTCTAAGCAGAGCACAGTGCTTCAGGTGGTTTGAAAAATTCCGAAGTGGTGATTTTAGCGTGGAGAACGAGGAACGTGGCCGGCCACCGAAAAAGTTTGAGGACACCGAATTGCAAGCATTGTTGAATGAAGATGATGGTCAAACGCAAGAAATGATGGCAGAGCAGTTGGGAGTGACCCGAAAAACCATTTGCAAACGTTTGAAAGACATGGGCATGATTTTAAAGGTCGGAAGATGGGTGCCGCATGAACTGACTGAAAGGCAGCAAAAGAACCGAAAAACCACTTGTGAAATGCTGCTCTCCCGGTTCAAAAGGAAGTCTTTTTTGCATCGAATCGTTACGGGTGTATTTCTCCAATCCCAAGCGTAAACGATCGTATGGTCCGCCCGGCTACAAGCCAAAATCAACGGCCAAACCAAATCGCTTCGGCCGCAAGGCAATGCTCTGTGTTTTCTGGGATCAGCATGGTATGATTTGGTACGAGCTATTAAAACCAGGTGAAACAGTTGACGGTGCACGCTACCAACGACAATTGGCCGATTTGAACAGCGCTATACACCGAAAACGCCCAGAATATGCCGATCGGCGTCACAAAGTAATTTTTCTTGATGACAATGCACCACCACATCGAACAAGAGCGACCCGGGAATTGGTGGAGACGTACGATTGGGAACCGCTGGTGCATGCGGCTTACTCACCAGACTTGGCGCCTTCCGATTATCATTTGTTTGCATCGATGGGCCACGCACTTTCCGAGCAGCGCTTCAATTCTCACGAAGAAGCCAAAAAATGGCTAGATGATTGGTTTGCGGCCAAAGACGGCCAATTTTTTTGGCGCGGCATTAACAAATTGCCTGAGAGATGGGTAAAATGTGTCGCTAGCGATGGCTATTATTTTGAAGATTAAATTTGTAACCATTTTTTGTTAATAAACGTTTAAAATTGAAAAAAAAAGTCTCATTTCATAGGTATACACCTATGTATATAAAAAATTGCCATAGTGGACCTGTCAGATCAACTGCTTTGATTCGAATTCTTCTTCTTACACTACGCTTTATAATAATCGTATAGTATAATTTTTAAATTTTTCGTTGACCAAAGACATGAAAACAATCCTACAGGCATATAATGTTTGAAAACATTTCCATGCTCCAGAGATAAACTATGTTAAGTCCAAATTTAGCAAAATTGGATTAAGAATGTTAAGTTACTCGAAACTTAATTGTCCTTTCTTTACTGGTTTCAATTTTTTTCCACTATAGCTGTTACAAAACCAGCCGCCGAAGGCGGTTTATTTCCAATATTGATGAACTCGGCATTGAATGCCTTCCATTTTATTCTAGTTTCACTGAACTTAACATATATACTTATATTAAGTTTGAATTAGCATCATTACTCTGTTTTTTTTCTGTCTTAGTTACCTTGTAGCTCTATTGTGACTCTTTTCTCCTTACTAATATATAAGTTTACAATAAAGCCTAACTTACTATGCTTTTGAATATTTCATTAATCGCTCTCTCTCTCTCTCTCTCTCTCTCTCTCTCTCTGAATAGAGAAAATTAAAAGTTTCCAGATAAACAGATATAAGTATGATAGTGCTATTTAGAAATATTATAACATCGCCAGCATCACCTAGTGATAGTTAAAAAGACTTCAGTAGATATACAAATAATGTCTAATAGAAAACATCGACTTTTCTAAGTGGCTGTTTGAAAAATGAATTTGAACTAATCTAATAAAAGTAATAATGTAATGCTTGGGTTTCTTTTATTTTTGTGTAGACCATCTCGTTTAGAAACTTTATACCTGTTTGTAGGGATCCTTGGATAATTATTTTTTGAGTACCCCTTATTAAAGCTTTGTATGTTAGTGATGTAATAGTTTCTGGATGCTTGTACAGTTTACTTTGGCTGACTGATCAAACTTTAGCAAAGCCCGTAGCAATTTCCTTTGATTGATTTAACACTTGCCTGCTCATGGTTGAAAGTTCATCTCGAAAAAAAATTCTAGAGGTGTATCAATTTTTTGTATGTAACAGTAAGTTACTATTGATTTACTAGTTATACTTTTATGCGTTCTTTTAATAAAAAAGCTCACAGTCCAGGAGAGGGTAAACTAAACTTGATGTGGGCCACATTGAAGCGTTTAAGCTGTGTCAGAAGAGATTTTTGTGCAATTTATTTTTCTTTATATTTAATAAAGTCTGCTGATCTTAAATGTTCGTTAATTCTTTTCAACGTAGGAAAATATAATAGCGGGTGCTAAAAATTGTTTTGAAAATAATTTTAATTTGTGAGGTCATTTGAAGACACCATATATTTACTGGATATAAGAGTAATTCTGAATAATACTGGAAGGTTGAACCTGATTATCAAGTTCCTATTGTGACAAATGCGATTAGAAGGAATCTTCTGATGACATACTAAAGTACTTGTATCTAGCAAAAAATTCAAAAATGGGAGAATCTAGTGCATTTTATAAAATCAGATCTATTTTTATCCATCTTAACGATGCTTTCAAACAAATTGACATTGATAATAATTGCTCTGTTGATGAGAGCATAATTTCCTTGTAGCGTTGCACGCCTTTCAACACATCTTAGAAACCAGAAATTTTAAGAACATTGACTTCTACAAATGTGAAAGGTGCGCGCTAGATCTTCACAGAAAAAGGGTCTTGCTTTTACCTACTTATTAATAAATTTCATAGAAAAAAAAGGATCTTGCTTTTGTTGATTAATTCCTCTTAAACGACTACCGCAATATTTCTTTGAAGATTTATAGAACACTCTATGAAAAATTCTTGGAAACTACAAATCTCACACCTTGTGTACAGGTATGAAAAGCTTGTCAACATTTTATAGGCTCTCTTAATGTTTGAATCTCAACCAAACATCAACTCACATCAGTTGATCACTTCTTTACGGTTCCAGAACAGTTGTAACAACTTGTAAACCTGTTATAAAGTGTTAATAATAATGTTAATTATTTTATACTTTTGTTTATATATAATCACCTCAACCACAGCTCTAAACAGTGATATAACATTCGTAACTTCCGAACTTCTTCTTTGGTGACCCCGCTCTTCACCCTATTATGGTTTCCGTGGAACTGAACAATTTATAGAGAGCAAACCTATAAGGTTTTGGTTTAAGTTATGGTGTTTGGCTAATTCCGGTTGATTGTTATACCATGTGGAACCTTACTGTGGATCACTAATTTGCCTACTAGAAACGACTTATGAGAACGGTAAAAACGTAGTTTTAGGATCACAACATGCAAGCCTTCTTAAAGGCGTAAAACTATTTTTTGACAACCTATTCTCTTTAATTGGACTACTATACGAGGGCGGTTCAATAAGTACCCGTGTTAGAAATGCAGACACAATTTTTTTCAAAATTTTTTTTTTATTTTTTAACATAGTCTCCTTTTAGAAATATACACTTCTCCCAACGTTCCTGCCATTTTTAACCTCTCCAAAAAATAGGATTTGTCGAACTCTGCAAAATACGCCTCTATCTCGGCGACGACTTCCTCGTTTGAGCTAACTTTTTTTCCCGCGAGCCATTTCTTCATGTTAGGAAACAAGAAAAAGTCGCAGGGAGCCAGATCGGCTGAATACGAAGGGTGCGGCAGCAATTCATAACGCAATTCATGCAGTTTGGCGGCAACAACTCCGGATGAATGTGCTGGTGCGTTATCGTGGTGAAACAGCACCTTCTTTTTCGCCAAATGCGGCCGTGTCTCCTTCAATTTTTTTGTCGAAGCTGTCTAATAACTTACTGTAGTATTGTCCAGTGATCGTTCTTCCTTTTTCTAAAAAATCCATGAGGATGACGCCGTTCGCATCCCAAACAATCGTCGCCATGACCTTTCCGGCCGATGGAACCATCTTCGCCTTTTTTGGAGCAGATTCACCGGAAGAAATCCATTGTTTTGATTGTTGCTTAGTTTCTGGTGTGTAATAATGAATCCAGGTTTCATCAACGGTGACAACTCGACGCAAAAACTCCTTCGGATTTCGCTTAAATTGCTCCAAACACTGCTTCGAAGTTAACAGCCGCATCCGCTTGTTGTCCACCGTTAGCAATCGCGGCACCCATCGCGCCGACAATTTTTTCATCGCCAACTTATCATGTAAAATATTAATTGCCGTTCCGGTCGACACACCTACGGCCTCTGCTACTTCACGCACTTTCGTTCGTCGATCAGCGAGAATCATGTCGTGGACTTTTTGAATGATTTCCTCGGTAACCACGTCTGCCGGGCGTCCTGGTCGCTCCTCATCAAAAACGGATGTTCGCCCACGTTTAAATTCGTTGAACCAATATCTAACTGTGGTCATAGATGGCGAAGTGTCCCCATAAACAGCATCCAACTTTGCTTTTATCTCCTCGCATTTTTCCCATCCAAAAACAGAAAGCGAATTACCGAACGATACTGCTCTTTTTCCATCTTAGCTAAAATCACGAAACACGTCTTACTCAAATGGCTGTCAAATCCAAACTAACCTATCAATCAGTCTGCAATTTGTTATACCGTCGTTTGATAGATGGCAGCACACGATGATAACACCAACTTCCCTCAGGAACGCCTTCTGTCGTCAAACACGGATACTTACTGAACCGCCCTCGTACTAAAATCGGCAAACCAATGCAGTAATAAAAGTGCGTGATCAGTGCGTGATCAACGCAAGCTCTTTTTCAATTGGCTGAAAAACACGTGCTTGAAGCCGGTTTCACACACGGAAGTGTGAACATCCACCAAATACTGTATTATTATATACCAATATATACAGAAACCAACATAACCTAAAACCTCCGTGCTTCCGTTTTACTTCTCATGTTTATTTTATTCATAAATCTTGTTTTTGGATTATAGACTTTAACGTAAATACCTAAACACTACTTATTTTAAAATTGGCGGGTACTTTATTTAAATTTGCTAGTGTAAATGTCCATACGAGTTTCACATGATCACTGTGTTGGTTCGCCGATTTTAGTATAGATGAATTTACTCGCTTGGGTTATGAAGGCACAGGAGCTTTGAGCGAAAGTAGAGTTCCTAAAAAAATTGACTTTTCTGACAAAAATTTTCAGAGTAAAACAGATGGTACACTGCAAATAGTAAGATGGAATGACAATGCGGAAGTAACGTCGTGACAAATTGCGTACCATTGGATTCAGTTTAATACCCTTGGGCAGAAAAAAAAGAGAATTTTTTTAGTTGCGCGGTGAATTGCAGCTGTGTCCAGAGATGGTTACTATACAGAATAGTTGGCAGAAATATACCTTTGTTGGGTCTTAGACGGCAGTGTGCTTTACTCTTTTTGCATAGCTACGATATTAAACCTTCCAGAAAATGTTCACGTCCATCATCATCGTTAGTGCTTTCACCTGTGTTAGAAGATTTACGTCGTGACGGACAAGGTCACGTAATAAGAAAAGAACACTACAAATACTGAAAATGCAGGGTGTGTGGAAATCGTACCTCTTTTGAGTATAAAAGATGTAAAACAGCTTTACATGCAAATGTTTGTTTTGATACATTTTATGTAAGTTACGTTTCCAGTAGTTTTCTATATTTATAAATAATTTTAAAAAATTGATACCTTCAGGGATGTTTTATTGTACTGTCTCACACCTCTAGCAAAAATTTTAACAACGCAGATCAAGAATTGAATTTTGGGAACTAATGGGTTGATTGCAGTTAATTAATGTAGGGGTGCATCGGCATTGATTAATTTATTAAACATAAATAAGAGATAAGTAGCTCATGGACGAATTTATAAAAATGGCTTACTCTAAGGAATGTTGCTAAATTTCATTTTGTCTGTACAAGCAATTAATTTGAATTTTTTAATCGTCCTAATTTTCTCTTATTAATGGTACAATTCGATATCAAAATGAGTTCTACAAATTTCATTACTTTTTATCATATCTTTACTTTCACCCTTCCTAGAATTCTCATCCCTGACTAAACAGGAGTCTCTAAAATAGATGATTGCAATATTAGCCTCTATCTAGTGAGAAATTCTTGTCTACCTGTGTTACTTAAAATAAATGATGTTACTTTATCTAAGTTTTGTTTTTTAAGTAATACATAGCAACTAAAAAAACAAGTCTTACAAACTGCTTTTGATTTTATTGGCATTTCTTTCCGGTGTGGTACATTTTCCAGTGTTCTATCTACGATGTAAATTAATTTATTTACTGTAGCCACAAATTGATTTATTTTTGCAGAAACTTTTAATCTGACTTAAATGTATTTTCAGTTTGCGTAACCTTGACACATTTCACCTATGAATTAAAACAGCTTGTAGCGTTATGTGATGTGTGATACTTGGCTTATATTGTAATCAAATAAATCAAATTCAATTACTCTCTTCCTAGACATTATTTGTATTACATGGAAATGACAAGATACACCATAGCCTCTAAACCCTACTAAGTTTTCTATAAAAAAATAAGCATTGCAGTAATTTAACATTAATTAGTGTCTTTAGAGGGACGTGAGGTAATAATTCAAGTACATGCAATTTTAATCAATTTCACAGCTTTTAAGATACCACTTGCACAGTTTAATATTTGAAAACGCTTTTATACCGCCACTAAGCTTTTAAGTTTTATCTAGGGAAACACTATGACTAAATAACTGTGTCCCAACGTATTCCATTTAAAACTTTTAAATTACTTTGTTTATAAACTGAGTCACATTCAAGTAAACTACAAGAAGGAAGTATCTTCATTCAACTATAAACCAAATTGAATAGATTATGAAGAATTTAATTAAACTTTTATAACACAAAACTATACACCTGATTTCAACATAAATAAGAGATCTGAGTGCTCTGAGCAGACAAGGAGTTAATATGTCATTAAGAAAGCCAACCAAAGTTTAATGATTGTGCACTGTCTCGCATGCTGTGTTCTCGTTTAGGTCCTGCTGTGGACAATGCAATCATTTTATTATTGTTTGTAGACAATAAAGTACGTACATATATAGTATAAACGTTTTCCTTTTATTTTTTCAATTTGGAAAATTTTGCTGAAAAATCTATTAAAAATAAATTTACCTCAGTTTTAAGTTAATTCATAAAGAAGGGCCTTCTGAATTTAAAATTAATATTTAGAACTTTATTATGCTAAATAAATTTATATGAAATCTGGTAACCTAATTTAAATTCATACCTCCCTCTCTGTAAATTTTAATAACTCCAAAGATATATAGCATTCCCTGTTCATTTAATTTTGAAAAGGTTTTTCATATTAGCAAAATATTCCTAGAACTTCAAGTTAAATGAACATAACGCGCCGTGTTGCATCTTGATCTTACAATATAAAGGAAAGTCGATGTTTAGAATTCAAACGTGTTGAAATTCAGGTCTGGTTCAGACGCAGCAATGGCGTCCTGACAACCACAACAAAGCTGAGTTACAAAAGCCCTGGGAGCAACAGGAATGTGTTTATAACGTGACACCAACATGAAGAGATGCGGTTTCGAAACACTTTAATTGAAACCTGTTACTCTTCTTCTTTCCCATGCTTTCGTCTTCTAATAAGTTCCATTAATACTCCGCTGGAAAATCGTTAGCATAGCCTTAATAAACCACACTTTATCTTATTAGGGGCACATCCTGAACCCTATACGGTCTCAAGTGCATCTTCAAGAGATTACTCAAAGATGAAGTTGTTTAATCAGTTTAACTGGATATAGAGAACAAAATGCTTTAAAATAGTTTCACAAACAAGGTTACTGCAGGATTCAAGTCAGTTTTACAATACATACGCTAGACGTAAATTTCTAAGAAAGACGATGTATAAAGAGATTGTAGAATAAGTATGTAGTAGGTAAAACTAAAACTTTTAAAATCAAATTTAACTTTGATACCTGACTGAAATTTAAAATTTAAATTGTTTAATCCCATCAAAGCGTTATTTGCTATTCAATTATTGTGAAATTTATTTAATGTTTTAATATTTTGTAAAAAATGGTTTTAAATCTAGACATCTCTAAGTAAAAAAATAAAGAGAAGCAATTCAGGCTGTAAATTAAATAAGTAATTGTACAAAATTGTTTATAAAATTACTCCAGGTTTACCTTTTACACATCACCTAATGACACATAACGCAGCAATAACTGTAATAGTTAAGACCCAGACCGCCATTATGGGCATTCGCATAATCCTAAAGTTAACAAATTAAAATTATAATTTCCACACTTTGCAAGTTACATAAATAGTAATGTACAAAAGGTGACATCTGCTCTATTATTCATACACAAGATAATAAGACAGTCTGTAAAGAAGTTCGGTATCTTAACCTTGTTTTTGTTCAAAAAGCAAAATAAAAATTAATGAAAAATTTCTTCTTCTTCTATGTAACTCAGGCGTGTCGATGGTTCACTAATTGACTCGTTAACTAAATGATTCACTTTTACAAAGCAAAATTCATAATAAAATTAATTAAATAATATAACAAAGAACGTTTAATATCAAAAACTTAGTTTACCGTTTGTAGATACTGGAACTTTGAAGAACTTTCGGTTTCAGATTGGATCTTCAAGGGTTTGGCTTTTCACATTCATACTGGTTGTACCTTCTGAGTTTAATTCAATAAAATCCTTGTAATAAGATTGAAAATTTTGTATTAAAACTATCATTACTTTTTGAGATAAAATTATTTACTATTACAGTTTCAAACTTTAACTGTGAATTAACAAAAACTTAATTTTAAAACTATATTCTACAACTGGCAAGTATTATTTCTTCATTATTCTCTCAACTGTCGATTTACTTTAAATATTGTGCATTTTGTATTTAAAAAACCTACAGGTGCAAATTGATATTGACAGAAAAATTCCAAAAGGCTGAAATCATTGTCTGTCTACGCATTTTATTGTTATAAAAATACAAGATTATTTTTTTTGACGTCTTCTACTAACTATAATTCAATTTTATTTTCCTATTAGTAAATACGTGCACATTTCAACAAAGCTATTGTTCAGCAATTTCTATAAGAGAATTATCTCTATGACTTGACGCATATGCAGAGCTTTTAAAATTTCTTTAACTGCATTAGTAGTAGCCTTGGCTTGATTGACAAAAACCACATCAATGTATTGCTACGACATCTAGACATTTTACAAAATTGAGTAATACTATTTGAAAAATTTAAAAAAAAATAAGATTGAAGAATTTTACTTTTATGTCAATATCATATCATTTCACATTTGTGAAGATGTATAAAAGTGGAAATATCAGAAGTAAGACACCAATTTTATATTGTAAGAAATGATTGACTTAACTGTAAAAATTATTTGTGAACTAACAACAAGTTTATTAACTCTTGGTTTAGGAGATTTAATTTAAATGTGTTTTTTTTAATAATCAAGCAATGTTAGTTCAGAACTAATATTAGAAATAATGAGAATGACATTAGGTTGAACTTACGTCTTTTGTCCAAAAGAATAAAACATCCCGTGCTATTACCAATAAAGCAGAAATCTAAAACCGTTTGATAATTATTTTGCTATTTTGTAGAGTTTTTATAAGATAATGCAATAAAAGAATAGAAAACTAAATTAGAGAATAACTTGTATCAAAAAGTATATAATCTTATAATAAATAACGCATACCATTAAGAAGAAATTATCTTTACTAACTTTTAAATCATAGACGTCGCATTATCTTAAAAGAAATATGAGAATATCAAGACGAAGTTTGAAGTTTTTTTTTTGTCTTCAAAGTTACAATTATAATTACAAAGCGTTATTTAATCTAAACCAGTTAAAAATAAATTTAGCTTATTATTACTTTCCCAAAGGTCTGCTAAAACTTAGTTTACAAATTTAATGTTTTTGTTTAAATGACTGTTTATAACAGAAAGCATTGGAAAATAAAGAAACATTATAGGCCAGTCAATATCGACAGAAAAAAAGGGCAACATCGCAAAAATTAGGGTAGTTCTAATTTTTTAATAAGTTGTTAGAACCTCTACCGGTAGTATAAATCCAGATTTGCAACCCCGAAAAACCTGTGCTACTTGCGTAGTGGCCAAAAAACAGCAAGATTTTCGCGCTCGTGTTGGTTTTTTAATCATATCTCCTAAACTATCCGTTCTACCAAAACTGTTATTCATATTTTTGTTAAAGTACATTACATTTGCTACAATGTGAGGCCAGGATGGGCTTCGTACGTCCATTACTTACCGAAATACGGCTTTTCAAAGATTGGCAATTTTTTCCACAAAGTGACATTTTTCGTTACGGTCATGTTTGGAACTAAATATTGGCAAAAAGCTTGTCCTACAATAAAAGCTATTAACAAGTATTTTTAAGAAATGTAATTAGCTTTTATTTAATCGCAAAACGGTGCCCGTGTGCCAAATAGTTTTCTCGAAAATGGCCAAATACCAAAACACCCTTGCTAAATGCATTTTTCTTTCCTAGACTTTATCGCTCGACAAGCCCTGATTTGTTTCTAAAATTGTCTAGAGGCGATAGAAAAATACGAAATTATAAAGATTTAATTCCAATAAATAGATATTGTCCTCTTT
>VTPC01000028.1:0-127832 GCA_011009095.1 Ignelater luminosus
TTTTTTTCAAATTTCCAATGAGTATCGTATAAAAAAGATTTTTCTACATAAATAGCATAAATATTGTTTAAACAATATAAATAATTCTGTCCCCGCTCCAAAAGGTTTCTGATTTTAAACAATATAAAAAAACAAAAATTACAAAGTAAAAATCATCAAAATCGAAGCTGTTCTTGAGGACTTCCGAAAATTGCCTGTTTTACGTATTCATTGACGCGACTAAATATGGTAAATATGCCTAATATCTCAAAGCAAAATGAAAAATATTTTTCTTACAGTAAATAAATCTAGTAATATTCAACAAGAATAAAATAATCTTTTTATTTATAAAAACTTGTTTATCAATACACAATCTCTCCTTGAATCTTAGTAAACAAAATAAAAATTACTTTTGGTTAAATATTTAAAACTTCTCTTATTTTATATTTTTGTAAGAGAATTTTATCACACTTGATACATATGCATTCTGTTTCGTTTATTGGTTCGAGCATAAGGCGTATATTGGTAGTATATCACCTGCCAATGTTGTGGCAGCGTAAGATTGATATGTTGACTGAATACTAGTTTTAAATTTGGTTACATTGATTGGCTGGAATGGTAGAATTTATATTGGCAATATCCCTTTTGCCAATATTGGTATAATAAAGTAACTGATGTGTTGGCTCTATATTGAATTCATATTTGCTTTTATTTCTTGGCTGAAATGACATAATTTATGTTGGCCTGCCAACATTTATATAATAATGATTTCTGTACAATGGTAATATACCTATTTCAAGGGTTCTCAAACATGTTGTTTGTTTCTAAACAAGCTATATGTATAAAATATAGCAAAAAGATGATACCTAGCAAAGTCTGGTTTTATGTTGGATATACATTGTTTCACGATAAAATGTTTATCCAAGATATCATATATCTATAATATTGGAGTTACCTTGGTTATATATTCTGTGCTACTTGGGAGGTTTCTTATAGCGTGCCTAGGCACTGTTTAGTGTGGGATGCTTAGTGTGAAACATATAATTATGGCTTCGTATGAAGCTCTCCGAGTTATGGCTGAGTGGACGTTGCATGTGTGAGTATGACACTCTGTACGGAAACGGGTTTGATATGGATTTTATTTTTTGTGGTTTACTATCTAAGTGTGGAGAGATTTATTATTCCAAAGGGAATGTGTTTAGACGTTTCTGACGGATCTTACATATGCAGATTCTTTATGATGTAGATTATTATTTACATTGACTTTTAATTAATGTACTGCATGTCTCTGTATTTTATTATCTTATAAATTATGAATGCTTTTTTAAATTTCAGATAACCAATGGCTTCTAAGTTTTCTTCGAGGATGTATATTCAGTTTACAACGAACCAAAGAGAAGCTAAATATGTATTATACCATTCGATCTATGCTTCCTGAATTTTTCACAAACAGAAACCCTTTTCTGCCAGAGATACAAGAAATTTTAGAACTAGGGTAAATTTCATAAGCACAATTCTTAGAATATTTTTAACTCATACTAAACAGTTCCTGTTTCTAGACTTTTCTTACCACTTCCTAAAACAGTAGAGAGTGATAGGTCTCGAATAATATGTTTCCGGTGTGGATCTGTAGATGCTACAAGAATATCTCTTATAAATGTTATTAAAGTATCTCTAATGATTGTAGATATTCTAATGAACGAAGACGATAATTATGTAATTGCTGGTCAAGACGCATTTGAGGACATAAAGGGTTTGAACATAAATCATATTATGCAAGCTATTCCTAGTTTGTGTAAAAAAAATTGTTGTTTTAATTCATAATGCATATCCTAACAGACCAAAGCGGTTTATTTTCTCTAACATACCTTCTGTAGCAGAGAAGTTTTACCTTTTTATAATTAAACCTCTGCTGACAGAAAAAATGAAAAACAGAGTTAAGTATTTGTTTTGTACGATGCTTGAATTGATGAACATTCTTTTATTTTAGGCTTATTTTTATAACGAAAACAATCTAGATGCTTTACGTCAATCCATACCTAGATCGGTGTTATCCAATGAATATGGTGGAGAAGGAGGCTCGCTAAAAGAAATAACAAGTGAAGAATCTTTTCAGATATTTTGCAAATTAATTTATAAGCATTACACAATTTTATATTGTACCTATAGCTTACTGGAAAGAAAAGGTTGGGAGTTACAAGGAATGGTTTTTGAAAGATAAAGAATTTCGTTCTAATGAGTTATTGCGCTCGGAATATTCTTGTACTTCTGATGAGTTTGGAATTGATGGTTCTTTCAGAACATTAACCCTCGATTAGGATTAGGAAAATGTCTTTACTTATAACTATAGCCCGTTATTAATCAATGAAGATACTGTTATTTACACACATAGAATACCAATTATTTTTTTAAATGACGTTCTGTAATCTAGTCGTTTTATACTTATAATATTAATAGATATTAGCATTACACAGCAGTAATGGTATTTCATGATTCCTTAGGCAACCCTAAAAGCATCTTTGTAGTTTGAAAAGAGTTGCCTTGTTAGTAGCTTCTCTACAGTTAATAAAAGAGTAATTTATTTCACTGCTAGTGATAAATTACCAACTAGACAAGATATTTCTGAATTCGAAAAATCTTCAAAGCAACTTTATAGATTGCGCATTAGAAAAATGAGTTATAGGGTTATTAAAGCATAACTACTAATAAATCTCGACTGTTTTACTTTTAATTCCTTAGTTTCTTCTCGATTACTTTCCAGAAGATCGTGTTTTTTACTAAACTAATATTGATAATGAAGAAATGCACTTGTTATTACTTACGCTATATTTAAATTTTGAATTTACAATTTATTTATTTTTCAGCAATGACCATCAGTAAAACTGATTTATTATAATAATTCTTTTTGTTTACTGTTAAGTTATTTCCTGGATAGCGTGTTTTATTATTGTTTTAAAATTGTAACGTTCATTTTTTGTGAACCTTACATGGGTCTTGCCTTCACTAATTCTGGTTATCTTCACTGGGTGCTGTTTAATATCTTTAATTTATTTCACCGTTCCTATAAGAATTCGTACGAAAATATATACTTTTAGACCACCTTATATATCATTGAAATAAAATTTTTAATAATTTTGCTTGTATTAAATTTATGTTGCACATGGGAGTTTTCTTTGTACTGAAAATCTTAAGGATTATTTCGTTGTAATTACTCTGGGTTGGCCCGGATTGATCTTATTTTGTGATCTATAGTTATCTCTAGTTGCCAGATGTAGTTTAAGCAAACTTCTGCTTGTTTTATATGATTTCACTCGTTTATTATTCTGTTTGACTTTTATTTGATGTCAGTTAATTAACAGAGGTTATCTATGATCGCTCATTTGGCTAATGATTGGCTATTAGATTCAGAATAGGTAGCATCAGCTTTGGTCCATTTCTAGCGTATTGCTTGCGACTTCTTTCAAATTTTTTTAGACATTTGCCTTTTGTCTAAATTCCCTATTCACTTACATATTAGGTTTAAACAAATTTTTTGCTTGCCTCATGAAAGTTTCTATTGTTCTCGGTGATATTTAACTTATCGTAAAGGAATGCGTGTTTTGGGCGATATTTTCGTGATTAGTTTTCGAAGGTTAAACTCTCTTTTGTAATTTTTGGACCAACCCGCAGTTGCCATATATTCCTTTGGTGCCCTCAAACTGGCTTTCTGAATGCTTATTGGTTGGAGATTGTGCATTTTGCCTGGAGTTTCACTTTCCAAATTTAGACGGGGGTCAGTTTTAAGAACTCGTTTATGACGAACGGGTGTGCTGATCAACCATTCGGGTTGTGGTTTCTAATCGTTTAAATTTTTGTGGTTTCCACTTTGAGGAGAGGTGTTTAGTGTTACTGTGGAGGCCACCCTGGGATTACCTCATTTAGCATACTTCATTAAGAAGCTTCAAACGTATTGAAAGTATGTTAGATGGTCCCGTCTTTTACTTTGTTCTCATTTGCTCCGTGTTCGTCTTTGCTTTTATGGGGAGGCCCGCAAATCTTCTTGTGAGAGCCTGCAGCTCCTTGAGAGAACGAGGTCGCAGGAGACGGCAATGTTAGTGGGGGTTCCTTCCGATGCTGTAGTGGGGAGCTGTTCCATCCCCTCCTAATGCGCTGAGAACACTCTTGGAACCTCGGAGCTGCGCGTCACCTCGAGAATTTTGGACGTCATCTCCTGATTGCGAGTACGGTCGCCCGTCGCACCGTGTTACTGGACTTGAAAAATTTTATTATCGGCTTCTTTCCTTAGGAACGGTTAACCTTTATGAATTAGTTAATTGTAATTTATTGGATTTCCTTGTCACCAAATTGTTTACTAGATTTATTGAAATGTTACACTTTAATTATTTTCTTTTGCTTCAAGATGTTTTTTTGCGCTCTGAGTAAGCTTAGAGTTAAATTTTTTCCGTAAAGTTGCACTAAACTTATTTCATGTTTTTTTAAAACTTTGTCAAGTTAAATAAAAATTGCTTTTTGAATGATTTAAGATTTAATGTTGATTTGAATTTAATGATTTCATACGGGATGGGCCACAAGTATTAGGCCACAAGTATTAGAACAGTTGTGTTTGGAATTTTGTTTCAGGTCATGAAGAAGCTTTTGTTCGGTCTGACATAGCTATATCAGCTGAACCTGCTACTTTCAAGTAAGTTCTTGATTTTTTTTCATCTGTTCTGACGTTGTGTTCCCTGTCGTTTTTTTTGTGATTTCAAATTAAATTTATTAACTGATTTGAGAATTTCCTTTTACTCTAGGCTTAGAAGATTTTTAATAAGACTAAATAGAATTTTTAATTTGTATGCTTCATGTTTTTGAACTTTAATAATCATTCTAATAATTTGTTGATAGTATTAAATTATATAATACTTGGCGTCAATTTTTTGTGTTTTTCTGTATAAATATAACTGCTTCAGTTTAGTATATTGGTATATTAAGTAATTTGTGTGTTTTATTGTGTTTTGTTTGTTAAAAATTTAATTTGGTAACGCAAGGTCACGTTACAAAATTATAGTCGTTTATTATAAAGGGTTTTCCAATAAGAGGTGTTATTTTGATATTCAAAGAAAAGTGCCATTTTTTAATATAAATGATCGGATGTTTATTTCATTATAAAGAGGAAGGTATGCCGTTAATAGTGGAAAATAACATCAGGCAAATGACCACCACGACCACGCTTACAGGACAATATCCTTTTCATGAAATTTTCCATAACCAAATCGCAAAGTGGCTGCCCTATGTCCTCGATAGCCTCACGAATTCCATCTTTGAGGTCTTGAATCGACGCTGGGCTGTTGGCGTAGACCTTCTCTTTCACGTGGCCCCAAAGAAAGAAGTCGCAAGGTGTTAAATCACAAGATCTCGGTGGCCAATTGTGATCACCTCTTCGAGAGATAACACGGTCCGGAAACGTTTTCCGTAAAAGATCAATGGTTTCGTTGCTTGTGTGGCACGTAGCGCCGTCTTGTTGAAAGTAAACGTTGTCCAGATCAATACCATCCAATTCCGGCCATAAAAAATCGTTAATCATCTCTCGATAGCGCAATCCAGTCACCGTAACTGTTGCTCCAGCCTCATTTTCGAAAAAGTAAGGTCCAATGACTCCGCCGGACCATAAACCGCACCAAACAGTCACACGTTGAGGATAGAGAGACTTTTCAACAATAACTCTTGGATTTTCTGAGCCCCAGATCCGACAATTTTGCTTGTTGACGAAGCCACCGAGGTGGAAATGGGCTTCATCACTCAAGATGATTTTTCGATGGAATTCTGGATCATTTTCATGCATTTCAACGACCCAATCAGCAAAGACACGACGTTGTTGATGATCGGCCGGCTTGAGTTCTTGTGTTAACTGGACTTTATAAGCCTTAAGACCCAAATCTTTATGCAAAATACGGTGTAATGACGTTTGTGGAATGGCTAATTCCAAAGAACGACGAGGAATGGACAAACCTGGGTTTTCTTTAACACTTTCGGCTACAACAGCAATATTCTCGGCTGTTCTTGAGCGACGTGCACGGGTTTTATTCTTCACATCACTAACTTGTCCCAAGAGCTCGAATTTTTTCACCAATTTCTGTATTGCGGTCCGACAAGGTGCTTCACGGTGACCCAAAAATGTTCGAGTTTTACGAACCGTCTCTGCCAAATTTTCACCATTTTTATAGTGAATTTTAATAATTTCAATGCGTTGTTGAAGCGTGTATCGTTCCATATTTATTAATGGCGTAGTTTCTACTTGTCAAATGTCAAAAAATGATAGCTTCAAAAGTGACATCTACCGAAATAGCGGGCTATTCAAAATAACACCTCTTATTGGAAAACCCTTTACTATCATGTTTAATTTCTTGCGCTCATGGATAAACATACATTAAAATTACATGGTGCATTGATATTAATAATTTATACTGCTAAGGCCAAAAGATAGAAATAGTAAGACTAATAAAATTGACGTAGAATTACGAAAAATCCGCCACTTTACCTTTTATCTTTTAACGGTAATTTTACATTCTAATGTAAATATAATTTACACTATAACATAACTTTTTATATATCTTTTTTGTAATGACTAATTAAATAAGCAAGATAATAAAATTAAATGTATACCTAAAGGAAAATGAATCTATTACGCATGTAACTCAGTTTCACCATTTTAATTTAAAAAGTAAGTTTCTGTATGCAATAAACAGTATTTTAATTCAGCTAATTTAATTTTTAGCCTAATTTTATTGTATTATACGTGACTTAAGTTAATAACAGATTAAGTAGAATTGCAATTATGGAAAATAATAGATACAAATATTAATATCAATAAAACGTTAAAGTGCTTTATGTTACTTGATTATTTAGTTAAAAGGTGGAATGACGTAACAGCAGCGGGTCAAGAGTAACAAAGGCCGTTGGCTTCTCGTCAGTCAGCAGTATGATCTGTGATCTTAGATGGCGTTTGCAAAATATTTAGGCCAGTAGACCGGTTTTAGTTTTGTATATACTGTTCATAAAGAAAGACGCGCATTACTTACACCATGCCTATTCGACACCTCCCTAGTAGTTTACAAAAGAAAAGTGAGGATGAATTAAATGAAGTACACAATCGTATTAAAGACGATTTGCAGCATATTCGGGAATGGGTAGCGCAACAACCACATCTCACTGTTAGAACAGGTAATTAGAGTTATTAGGAGATTAAGTTAGCCCAAGTGGATTCTTATTTAAGTAATCTGAAGTGTATTTCTCTAATTTATTGCTTATTTTTTATTAATGTTTCAATCTTTGTAGTTGTAACAGTTGTTGGTATATTTTTTTTAAATAATGTCGATATTATTACAATGACAGTTTTATTTAATAAACCTTTGTAGTTAAAGACAAGAAAAGATAGAAACAGAGCAGCAAGCTGCATATTAATTAAGTAATTGAATAATTAATCAATTTTTATTGAATGTCGTTTTTATTCTAAATTTTATATTTGTGTTACCATTTTGTGATAGAATATTTATACAGGATTTTACAAATTCGAGTAGTTGTATGGGAATCTCAAAAACCGTAAGAGATACGAATTTGTTTAAATTACTGCAAAGTTACGCATTTGTGTGCCTAACAATATGACGTTTAAAAAGTAAAAATTCTGAATATTTCTGGAGATATCCCGAAATGTTGAGCACGCACCCCCATAGGTTAATCTATTTTTAGAATGTGTGTGTGTAGCATCAAGTCAAATAAAGCATTATAGTTTTGTGTATTTCAATATATCGTCCAATTTTTTGCTAGTACGGTCCTGGATATCTTAATCAGGGTTCATATGACAACATAACTGTAAAACTCGGTTTGATAAACACACTCAGTCTAAATTTCTGTAAACTTATCTTATTATTTTGTTTGTGTTAAAATTTAATAGTTTGTAATTGTTATTAGATTTCGCAGTATTTCAGTCTAGTTTTAGTTGCAGTTATTTTGAATTTTCCTGTCTATTTGCTCAAATACATTTTAACGTGCTGTCCTATTAATCTTGGCATATTACACTATAAATTAACAACTAACAACAATGAAGACAACGATAACAACAACAATACAACAACAACAACAAATAATTTTAATATACCGCCCACACTTCAATCGCAATCGTCTAACAAACTCGAGAACACGTGCAGAAATGAAGCTGTTTGTTTAAGTGTTTACCCCTTTCCATCCAAATCTTTAGACGTCGAAAGTTAATTTACTTTTCTAGGTAATTTCAAGAACCAGATGTTTGTTTCTTTTTGTCGAGGAAATAAAGCAAAAAAAAGGCCAAAGTAAAATAAAAAAAAATCGCCAAGATGGATTTTGATGCGGTTTGCGGCAGTCGATTCTGTGAGGTGTCTAGAAAAAATGCTCCCTTTGGTTTTTTGACGTTTTTTGTTATTGCATTTCTACAGAGGAAAATGCATGTTTTTGGATACACTTTGATGCAGTTTGAAAAAAAATCGACAAAATGAGCCGAAATGGGCCAGATTTTCTCGGTCGGGGGTTTTTTGGGGCGTTGATCGCGAATCCGGCATTAGTTTTCCGGAAAAGTGAACCTGGCCCTGGAAAAACGGAAAATTTTGCTATTTTCTTCATTTTTCTCATGTTTAACCGCTCTTAGGTGGCAGTTCATCTCGCTTTCGATGTAGTCGAAATGTGTGGAGCCAGTTTTCACTGTTGCAATAAAAATTGCAGAAAGCCCGTGAAAAATCATTGAGAAATTTTCAAAAAAAAACGTGTTTCATGTCGATTTCAGGGTAATAGCATGCTGCCACTTCGAAAATAACAACGAAAACATCTAGAAAATATATGGTTTTGAAGAAAATTTTTTATACGCGCGCACCTCTTTAGATATATATGTATAATGCATATTATAATCATCCAGTAATATTTATTGTACCCTTCGTTTTAAAATTGTAAAAGGAGCAAATCAACAAATAACCTTCCCCAGCAAACACAATTATATCCTAGCGATATCAGTGCAAGTTTATCTGTGTACGAACTTGTTTAATGTTACATAGCACACTGCGCACATGTGCGTTATATATAACGCGTAATGTCAGAAACACAGTACGAGTTGCAGTACATCGCGATTACGTATCGATTGTTACATGCCGACGACATCCATCGTGCTTCAGGTATATGCTTGTTGGTACATCGTCATAATTTTACGTGAATACATCGCTCTAATGTCTACGTTTCGATATACCTGTTTCGTTTAAATTTAAAAAAATATGTAATATGCTAAATTACATATTCCTTACGTCTACATTGTTACATTGTTAACATGTAACAAAGATTATGCCCCAATAATTAATTAAAGTCTTGTCTTTCTACCTCCTTGTAAATTTATCGTCCACGTAACCCAAAACATTTTTCCAAGCTTCCGACCAATTTATTCTAGTCTATAGAGGTTGCAGGAAGACCAAAATAAATTAGTCAAAAGTTAATACAACATATTGACCTTGCCCAAGTAAGAAAAGTCTCAAGTTATCTAACCGATAAATTTATAAGGAGGTGGAAAGACTAGGCCTTAATCTAGTTGGTGCAAAAATTTCAAAATCTCTTAAGTCATTCAAATTTGTTATCAAATAGACCTGTAGTTTAGTTTTTAAACAAAAGTAAAAATTTGGAATTAACGTTAAGAAAAGATCAAGGACATACATTGCAAAACGAATAGGCTAGTAATATAACTAATTTGAATGATATCACACAGTACTTTATTTTTGAAGGAAAATGCATTAAAAATAACACTTGGAATAAAGGTTTTATTAAATTTTTTCAAAAAAGAAAAAATGCAAAACAATTCCAAAACACATTAATTCGTTTTTGTCTTCTCGTCCCTTTTTAATCTCTGTGCAGCATGGCGTAGTCCCTCGGAACAACATTGCTCAGTTGCTGAAAAAAAAAGAATTTATATATGCGAGCTATAAATATGACGATAAAAAGAATATTTTTGTCGGATATTCATCGTCTTGGTTCCAGCCATTTGGAGATTCCCACGTTGACGCAATCACGAATAACCACGAATAACAGCAAATTCGTTGGTCAGAACATTTTTTTAAATTCTGTAGATCTTGCCTATAGAGCCAACTCCACCGATCTTACATAAAAAGAGTTTCTAGAAAAAAAAAGAAAACGAATGAACAAAAATAATTATGTGTAACAAACAAATCTGCATGTTCTTTATTTAATTTTCTATTTCTCCAAAACTTTCTTTTGTATCTACTGGCAAGATTTGCTCTACCTCTGATCTTTGATTGATTGATTAATCGTAATATCAGAATTTAAAATTTTAGTATCGCTAAAACTACTTGTGTTGCTATAATTGGCATTGATGGTCAAAGTTTCTTTCATAGTAAATAGTATTGTTTTAAATTTTGTCAAAGATTTTATTATGGTTGTCATTTTTATTATTGAATAATTGTAATTTATGTTTCGCTTTTATAATATTTTTGTACTGCCCTAATCTACGGTACTTTTGTCTAGTGGATAAAGTACTAAAAGGTTTTTACTTTATTCTTTTAAACATTTCGCTTACAGTATATTGTTATCCTTAAAAATACAAGAATCAGTACAAGTACTACATATTACTAATTTAAACTTATCTATTAACGACACTAAACCAGACAAATTTGCACAAAAACTGCAAAATACTGTGGAATGAATTTACTCGGACCGAACGAAGGCAGGAAACCAAATCAGTGGTGTTCTTTAAAAAATGTACAGTTTAGATGCAGACGGGCTAAATATTTTTATTACATTCTTAGAAAGGACCATGTCCCTCTCTTTCTATTTGTAAAACAAACACAAAATTTTCCTAAAAACGTCTAAGAAGGAAGTCATAAATTTTGTTTGAAACCCCGTTCACATTGACAGGTGAATCAGGCAAATTTTAAAATAACGGGATATTATTCACTATTATTTGAATTCTGCACTTTCTTCATACCTGACTTTAAATAAAGAAATATTGATTTTTACCGCTTTACTGCTTGTTTATAAGTCGTTCAATATATTATGTAGTAAAGTTTCACTTCAGAATAAGTGCATTGTATAAAAATGTATTATTATGTATCATCTTGGAATGGTCCCTACCTGGTCAGGCGCTTTTGTGCGGGGCACAATCTGTAAAAGATCCACTTCACTGTGTGATTTTTATATAGAAAATACTATAGTTACATAAATATTGCTGTGGTTTTTGGCCATACAGCAAAAACGCCACCTGATGTGATTGAAATTACGCGCTGGCGATATAACTTGAATACTCCTTTGCGATGTCATAGTACTGACGTACCAGCTACATCGATACAATGTAATCGAGAGATGTCACACCTATCTTTACCTGGTCCGACCACAGGTCTTTTACGCATAAATGCACATAATAGCTTTTGTGTGTGCCTTCTCTAGAATTTTGCTTTTATTATTGAAATTTGTCATTATTAAAAATTTGCAGTAGATAAAAGCACTACTCAAAAGCTGAAGTGCGTAAATTAGCATGTTATAACTAAAACAAGCTCGAAGTTCTAGAATTATTTCATTTCATATTGATAAGTCATTTAAGGGTATTAGAAAAACCACAAGCAAATTTACATTGGACCGCGTAACACCATATAATCACATCCTCAATCGAAATCTGCTTCTCCTTCACTGTTTTAGATTTTCTAAAAAATTGATCTATGATACAGAATTATCAAACTCTACTTTCTTCCCTAATCTAAAAAATGAAATACTACTTTTACTATTTTTTAAATTATTATTACAGTTCAATATGACACTTTAAAATAATGTAAAAATCCTTGAAACATCGTTTTATAGAGAATACGCCAATAATTTCTTTAAAATACTTGCTTTGGTTTAGATGTTCTATTCGCAAATGTAATTTATAATTTGATAGCTTTTTCGTTAAATACTGTTTTAATAAATATGGACTTAATTGAAAAATATATATAACAGAAAAGAAAGAATTACCAAATAACATAAGATTGCAATTTAAAAAAAAGCAATAAAGAGAGAAAAGAAGGATTCCAACCCCGATTTTCTGCTTGCAGGACGAACCCCCGTCCCACGACACCACTACGCCATCGACAGGCCAACATGCATTTTCGGAATGTAAACGACAGAGAAAGTACATTATCTTAAGTTTGCTTTATTTTAATTAATTTCATTATTTAATTTATTAATTTAATAACCCCAGTCTTTCTGAAAAAGGGAAAATATCTAATTCATAAAATTAGAAATGGAAATATTAAAATTAAATACAAAATACACCAAGATCGCATCCCATTGTATAAGACACGAACGCAACCAGTTATACATCAGTGCTAAACAGGTTTCTTAATAGCGTCGCTTCGATTATTATTTAATTTGCACTATACTGTACATAACATTTTACATAGTTTATAATCAAATCAAATCCTATTTGTGCAAAATTACAATATTATGAGTTTGCTGATTCCGATGTTGATCTTATCTCTCTAATAGGATAAAAGGATAAAACACGACAATCAATTCTCTACTTCGTATCCCGTTACGTCTGGCGTACTTTAAAGTTCAGGCTTACGCGGATGATACTACTTACTTACAAATCTTTTGCTTTTTCGGAAAGAGCTCAGGCATATAAAAACATCAATAACGAACTCCACGAGATCACCCAACTTTCGTTTAAACAGAACCTTATGCTAAATAGCAAAACATTTTATCTATTTTTTTTCGGAAATCGAAATCACATCTTGACTGTTAAAAACAATTATTATAATCTACGTATTAATAATCAACAAATTCCAGGTGTAGATTCAACCAGAAATCTAAGAATCATTTAGACGCAAACTTGAGGTTTAAGTAACATGTTTGTAAACTACTTTAGAAACCTTAGACTTCCTTAAAACTTATACGCAAATCGACATTTTAAATATGACCATAGAGTAATTAATATAAGTAGAGGAACAATTACAATGTTTTAAATGTAACCCAAAACCGTACTGTATAACAGGTAGCGATATATTTAGCCATCTATAGGACGGTACAAAAAGTTTAACAGCATTTCTTCGCACCTAAAACTGCAGTTTACAATACATTTAATAGACGAAAAAGATTTAGTTGTAGAATAGACCCACTTAATACCTCTTCGTGTTGCGGTCATTATTAAACGAAAAAAAGGTATTATTTATGTTGCCAGTAATGACAGCTGAATTTCAGTCAAAACACGAATTAATAAAATCTGATACATTTGAGGGTATACAATGAAATTCTTAATTATTTATTCCTTAAAGAGTTTGAATGGTCAAGACTAAACTAAGAATCAGAATTTGGTATTTTTATTAAAGCAAATTCTGTAATTATTATTTTGAACGTCTGCAGAAATAATTCAAAGTACATTAATTTATAAAAATAAACTTTTCTTTAAATTGTTGCTTTAGTTAGACTACAATATATATGTTTGTTTTTACGGCCTATTTTTGTAACGCTGCACTTTTACTATATGTAAATACTACTTGTAACACGTAGTTTGTATGTAGTTCGTATTTAAAAAATAAAACTTTTCCGTGCATTACTGGGCCGAACAGCATAAAAAGTGTTTTCTTATAAATCACTTCCCATGTGCAGGTATTTCGAGTTTAGACGTTTAGAAAGTTTTTTTGTTTACTTATGTGTTTCTTTTTCAAAACAGTACTGTTAAAAACAATTTTGTGATTTCAATAACGAATGGATTTGCTAAGATTTCGTTTCGATCTATTCTATAGTAAAAAAAAGGTAAAGTAATATAATAGTGTCTGACTATTTTTCAGGTGCAAGGCCCTAATTTGAAGCACAAGATGCAAGCCATGTGCTACAAAAAAGTTGACGTGGCTTCATGCAGCTTTGAATGTCGATAACTGTGTAACTAAGACAAATTGAATATAAGTTCTACGGGTGTATGCACAAACAATTGGGACAGAAGACTATCGGTTTAACTCTAATTTGCAATTGTTGCAACTGTCAGTTAGTTAAAGCTTTTCCCAACATGGTCTTAAAATTTGGTTAATTCAGTTTTGCTTTTAATAAGTAGGTAAAAAGTCTAAATGAAAATCAACGCTGCCAGATTTTATTAATTATTATTCTCATAAGCACAACAAATACCTCTAGATACTTTTTTGCAAATTCCAAGAAGCACAATATATGGTATTTGCATACGAACTGATACAGAAAAGAGTAAAGGGATCTGGAAGACCTGACAGAAAAATATCACTAATGTTCTTGCAAGTTAAAATTAGTCTTCGTTAACTTTAGTAAAATATTGTTTTAAAAGCTTGTTTTCTAGCAACCAAAGAGATGCCTTCCTTTCTTGAGATATTGCATATATAATTTCGGTGCAATTTTGTATATTTGCCCAAGTTTACGAAGACTAATTTCAAGTTTACGGTGAGCCACGTTTGCAAGAGCTTCTTTTTCCTTTGGTAACATTACGGAAGGTCTTCCAGATCCTTGCAATTTTTTTGCGCCATAAATTTTTTGAGCTCGTGTACGAATATCATAAAGTGTGCTTTTTGGAATTTTCATTGCGATAAAATATCTAACAGTATAGGACTTTTTTGTCCTTATGGCTATCATAAAATTTGGCAACAGCTTCGTGCCGCCAATTTTCATTTGAGCACTCCATACTTTTAAAAACAAAACTGAATTAACCAAATTTTAAAAATATGTTGGGAATATCTGTAGCTAACTGACAGCTGCAAGCTGACATTTTCTCTTAGAGTTTAAACCGATGGTTTTTTCTCTGGATGTAGTCTGCTGGGAGAGTGATTTTCGGTATTTTTAAAATGCCGATGAAAAGATTTCTTTTTATCAAAAGTCGCAAAACTTAGGCAGATTTTTTTAAAGTGTTGGTTGTCATTTCGAGAACACATGTCTAGCAATTAACGATCAATTGTTACTATAGAATTCTTTTGGATTTGTTTTGATATGTTTCAGAAAAATACACGAAAATAGTATAAAAGCTCCATAGTGTTAGCTTCTTCATAAATGGAAATATTCTAAAACTGTAGAGTTAAACGGGTTAACGAGTCTAGAAATTCATAGAAATCGGACAGGTTAAGAGGTAAAAAAAAACAAAGAAAATACTTTTGAATTTTTACATACTCGCGAATCTTTTTTAGATTTTCCCAAAAGAAAAGAATTTTAGAAATGACGGAGTTGTTGTTTTCGTTTATAGATGATAGGCGATGCTTTACCGAGTACAGTCCAATACGAAACACTTTATATTATAGACTATGACTTAAAAGGAATAAAGAAAGTCACCAAAAAGAAATTTGCTATAAGCTCAACAGTTGTGAAGTTTCAAGACGTATTGAAAATGTTCCAGAAGATAAAAGAGCAAAGCGTTCATTTAAAAACCATTAAAGTATAAAAGTAGAACCGTCATCGTCAAATGTAGGGTATTCACGAACGACTTTTTTCTCCTGAGATTTTGTACAGCTATTGCCATATACAGAAACTTTTCTCAAGTACTACCGCATTGCCTCGTATTCCCGGCATATTTCCTTTACAACCTCGACAATGCTGGAATCATTGCCTATATTTCTTAAAATATTGCCAACATTTCCCTAACACTGCTACGTTCCATTAATTAGTTCTACTATTTCCAGCTACATGCCTAAAACATTCCTGTTTTCCGCGTCATCTTAAAATGCTCGAGGCAGAAAGAATTATCAGAAACATGGCGACAAAAAATCATTTTCAATGTTGAAAAAGTAATAGCTAATTTAATTGATTATTTCAAACTTTACAAAGCTCTTAAATTTTCTGGGATAAGACTTATCCGCTGCCAACGTCAAGAAAAGAATTTAAAAGTATTGTCTTTGTCATTACAGAAATTGACGTTCGCTGCTGATAGTTCAGGAAACCTTCGCCGACAGCGCTGCTAAATAATTTTTTTAGAAAACCAATCTCGATTGATCTCAGCTTTCGATAAGCAAAACTCCTTTTTAAAGAGAAGGATACAATATATGAATCTTGTGGATCCTTTTTAAAGAAGTTAGAGGTCTTCAAAGATTTTTATTTTTGTTTTTCTATTATTTAAAACTACTGATGCGATTCTGTTCAAATTTGATATTATAACTAAATCTTTACTCTTTTGGGACGAGGTGACAATTATCCTGCTTGTTTTGTTTTTAGTTAGACAATAGAAATAGAACAACAACAATAAAAAAGCATTACGTTCCTTGATTTATCAATTGCAACGATGTACTCGTAGTATAAGTGGTCGCGCTCGCTCGTCGTGATTGCTTTTGCAACATTAGCACCGGTTAGACGACGGAACCGATTTGCAGATCCCTCCACAATTCTCTCCGACCGGCCCTAACATAGTATCATAGTAGTTTTGTAGCAAGTTTGCTATCAAATTCATCTGTTGATCGCGTGGAGCGTTCTGGTTACCTGATTACCAAATCTCAATAGGTCAAAAAAACTTAAGCCTATTGGCCATCATGATTTTGATTTTCTCTTCCCAATCGTCATAAAATTACCTGGCTTGACCATTGAAAACAAGTGTTTCTTGCTGTAATCACTACCACTCTTTCAAAGAACCTACTGACTCGCTCATGCACAATAGTCGTAGTAGCTTTACTTCGTAATTTCCCAAATTTACAGGAGTATTACCGAAATTGACACTAAAAATGTGTTTTGTTATCGAGATTTTTGCAAATTTTTAAAAGAAAATTGCGTTGCTTGGTGGCTACAAAGATTTTCCTCTTCCGAAAAATTTAGTTCATCTACTACCGCTATATTCTGTAGCAGATTTTTGTAAGTGGGTTGTAAAAGAACTGTTAGATATCTTTGAATTTTCTCCTGATGTAACAGGAAACATCTTCAATTATTTCAATTTACTCTGCTTTTAAGCTAATTAACTTTGTGTCTTAGTTTAGTATGAATCACCCTTTATACAGGGTGATTCTGAAATAAAGGGTATCCTTTTAATAGGTGATAAGTGAGGCTAAAAGAAGTCAAAAAATGAAGAAACGAAGTGGCTCCGTGAAAGTTGAAAATTTTTACAATTCTCCGAAATAATAAATACTGAAACCGCCTCTGGTTAGAAAAAGGAAAGTGTTCTTTGTATTCTCGCCTTCGGAGTAAAAAGTGAAAGTTAAGGAGATTTACGGTTGTTGTAAAACCATTGTAGTGCAAGAATGAAAATTTGCCAGACATGCCTATTTTCTTTGAACTAACGCAGCTGTAGTAGCACAATGAACAATAAATGCCATCATAAGCTACCCCCTGGACATTTTCAACTTTCCCTTCTTTAATCTGAAGTTGAGGAGATCAAAGAAATTGTGATATGTTTAACAGGCAGGGTTGTTGAAATGTATTAAGACAGTAAAAAGATAATAGCATAATTTATGTCACGAGCAATTAGACTCCAGTCTCGCAAGCAACATTTTAATCCCTTATTATTATTTAGTCGTTTGAATATAAAACGTTATGGAAGATACTACTAATTATCGCTTCTGTATTTAACTCAATTCCATAAAATCAACCAATTTTTATTTATGTAGCATAATGCTTATTGAAGTTTTTGGTTCTTCGGAATTTTACAGTAAAATTTTAATATTTTTCCATTTACAGATCAAAAAGTAAATGTTATAAACGTGTCCATAGGTTATTTATGGCATTGTAGAAACCAGAAAAACTATTATAAGCGTTTAAAGTGCGAGAAAGGTTTGGGCGAAATAGCGGTTCCTTTTAACATAAGCTATCGCCTTCTTTTATCTCGAGCAAGTAGTAAATAGTAAGTCTGTCAACTAAGCACGTACAGCAACTTTATTTTACCCCCCATCATGTTTACGTCTTAATCCAAAAAAGCGAGAATTATAAAAAGGTTTCTCGTCAAAACGTTTTCTTGAAGATTAAATATTTGGTACCTGCATCTTTCAAAGGCACTGCCTTTACCCTAACAACTAGATACTTTCAATTTCTTTTTCTAAAAACATATTTCAATAGTAAAATGAAGGTCGCTGACCGCTGCCTATTTAACGCAAAAATATAGCTTCTTTTGTTAATGTCAGAAATGCGAATCTCATTGAAAAGCGCACGAAAAAGGGCCATAATTCATAATTCAATCTTCTTTCGTTTTCTTGTAAAGACTAAACAGAGTATCGCGACGTTTACGTATTCATGTTATCACCTTATTACTTGAAAGACGGGCAACTTACCAAAATATTACAACAAATGTAGAAAATGACCACCGTCGACCTGAAGACAAGCCTCTATGCGTCGGTGAAAACTGTTACGCACACGAGTAAATATTCCAGCTGTATTGTGAATTTCTGCGGCTGCTGCTAAAATGCGTTGTTGAAGGTCTTCCGCGTTTTCGACTTCCGTGCGATATACAACAGACTTCATGTGACCCCACAAGAAGTAGTCCAGAGGATTTATGTCAGGGCTATGAGCAGGCCAGCGTACGGGACCATCGCGACCAATCCACCGATGGGGAAACATTTCGTTCAAATAGCCCTGCACACGTACGCTAGTATGCGGAGGGGCTCCATCATGCATGTAATAAATATGCCTACGAGTTTCTAGAGGTGTATCATCCAACATATCTGGCAACCTGTTTTCTAGAAATTCCAGATACGTGTCTCCGTTTAACCGCTGTGGTAAAATAAATGGTCCAAACAATGTGTCTCCTAAAATGCCACACCACACATTAATAGAAAACCGCCATTGAAATTTATTTTCCCTAATCAGGTGAGGATTAGCGTTATTCCAATAATGTACGTTATGAAAATTTAAGATACCGTCTCGCGTAAAACAGTACTTTCTCTAGAAATTCCTGTTGTTGCATTGTTTTTTGTTGAAACCACTCATAAAATGTTCGTCTCGGTGCAAAGTCATTTTCAGTTAAATGCTGAACCCGTTGTACGTGATAGGGATGTAATAAGTACGACTTTAATATCCGATGCGCTGTTGCTTGGGAAACATTCACGTCGCGTGCGATACCGCGGGTACTTATTGTAGGATCTTCATTAATCATATCTTCTTCCGCTTGAAGAAAGTGTGGTGCTCGTTCTTGTCCTCGGCCTTCATATGTTGCGACGGTGCTACCTGTATCACGAAGTCGTTGTATCGTTTGCAGTATTGTATTCCGCGAAGGCTGTCTTCGTTGCGGAAAACGATCGGCGTACAGTCGTTTTGTCGCTTCGACATTATAATGACATTCTCCATACATTAAAGTTATGTCTGCCAACTCTTGAGTGGAAAACATCTCGCTCACTTTAAATTTTTTCACACCATGTCACTCTCAGGAAAGTCAAAGACCTACTGATTGTGACAACATGTTCCGACCCTTACATATGTAAATAGCTACCTGCCAATGACAAGGAGGGTCAGTCAACCCCTATCGATTTTTACTTAAGTAAAAGTATGAGAGCAGGACCGGCTTGGCTTAGCGATTAAATTTCAAAAGTCTTTTTCTCGGAAACTGCAATTTTTACCTACCTTTTTTTATCGCAAATGTATGTACTATCACACCGCTATCCACCTTTAAGAGGATATTCTTTATTTCAGAATCACCCCGTATACCAACATTTTACGGACACTCTGTGTAACATACATTAGCGTATTTATTTGACAAGACATGCAGAGAAAGCAGAGAATGATAATTAAATGGCATTGCATTTTAAAATTTCACGTATTGCTTATTAAAATAAGAACTCTCTCAATCATACATTAGTAAATTTAAATCTTGCTTCTTTTAATTTGATAATCTTTAAAATAAAAAATGCTTGTGTCCGTATAGCAAATACGTTGTTTCTTAAAACGGCTTTTATACTGCAATATCACATAGTGATTGACATAAATGAAATATAAGTATTAGCAATATGAACATGCCTAAAAGTTAAAAGGTATCAAATGCAATTTTGCATCCTTCTCTTATATAGTTATAAATATGAAAACTCGCTTGTTTATTCTACAAATAATAAAGAACACCGCAGTGGCTAAATGTAATCGTATGAATCCTTTTTTTACAATGTGTTTACATATTTTGTTTACGAATAAGTTTTTATCGCCAGAAATTTCCCCGAAAAAAAATATACACAACAGAAATTTTAATATAATCGTTTGAGATGTTTGTCAATTATATCAAGATATAAATTCTTTAAATTAGAAATAATCTGGCGCAATAATGAGAAGTTGGAGAGGGCAGCACCGTCTATGCTTGCCCTTCTTTCCCCTCGATGCACTTGACCCACAACCGTACGAGTTACACATATCCCCATAACGTTGTTCCTCTAACCATATTTATTTCCTCTATGATATTACTCAAAAGAACATGCTTTGTGAATCATTAGTTTTATTACTATAACAAAAATTAAAACTAAAGGTTATTGTCATTTCGCTTATAGTGCTTGTTTGGATCCAAGTGATAGGTACCACATTCAAATCATACAAAATTGGTGTTGCCGTTTTATTTATAATTTGTATCGTTATGAGTTTGTTTTACAAAAGATTTTGGACCTTGGCTGGCTTAACCTGACGATTCGTTAAAAGTATCAATTGGGAACGTATATTCATACTCTACTTTCGTCAAAATGTTCTACATCTCTTGGTTTCGAATTGATACCTGCATTCAGCTAATGTCCGCTATAATTATAGCCTTACTATGCCTCATCATACGTAATCATTCTTTCGAAAAAGTTTTGTATACAGTGCTGTCAGGTTATACAATTCCCTTCCTTCTGAGACACAAAGTCTTGATTTTAAAAAGCTTAAGTTATATTAAATATATTTAATTTATTTCAATGAATTTGATATAGTGTTAACAATAACGACCAAATAATATGTAATCTTTTTCTTATAATAGATTTTAAGGTCCTTTTTATTTAAGAAATAAAAATTTCAGTAATCCGAGCTTTCGTTTTATTGTTCAAAATCTTTTTAAGGATATTATATAAAAATAATAATAAAAGTTTTTTATTACATAGTAAAAGTTTTTGATTTTGTATGTATAAGTTAAAGATTTTTTGATGTATAAATATTGTTTTTTATTATAATATAAATATAAATAGTTTTTATAAAAATAGGGATAATAATTTCCGATTTGAATTCTGAAATAAACCTTTTTGTAACATAATCATACTTGACCGAATGATAGATATATTACAACTTCACTTTTAAAACCTTAAATGATTTTCAACTTGTCTTGATATTATATATTATTACTTTCAGATGATCAGTGGTTATTATGCTTCCTTCGTGGTTGTAAATTTAGTTTGGAAAGAACAAAAGAAAAGCTAGATATGTATTATACAATGCGCACTATGGTGCCCGAATTCTACACAAACCGAGATCCATTTTTACCCGAAATACAAGAAATTTTACAACTTGGGTAAGATTAATCAAGAACAATTTTAAAAACATCGTTGATTTGTACTAGCTTTTACTTTCAGACTTTTCCTACCATTTTCTAAAACAGTAGGCAGCGATGGACCTCGAATAATATTTATACGTTGCGAACCTGCAGATCCTAAAAAAAATAAATTTTATAAATGTAATGAAAGTGAGTCTAATGATTTTAGATATTTTGATGAATGATGACGATAATTACGTAATTGCTGGTCAAGAAGCATTTGGAGATTTAAAAGGGTTAACTGTAAGTCATGCCGTTCAAGTCACTCCCAGTGTATGCAAGAAACTTGTTATGTGTGTGCAAAATTCATATCCTACTAGACCAAAACGATTAATTTTTACAAACGTACCTTCAGTAGCTGAAAGACTCTTTCATATGGTAAAAGCTCTGCTAAAGGAAAAAATAAGAAACAGGGTAAGTACGCTTCAATTAAAACGTTCCTAACTAAAATCTAAGAATTCCTGTGTTAGGTTCATGTTTATAGTGAAGATAAGTTAACTGATTTATATCAGGTTCTACCACAATCGGTATTACCAAAAGAATATGGAGGAGAAGGAGATTCAATTGCAGAACTAACAGGTAAATTAATATTCAATTATTGCAGTAAATAATATTATTTATGAATTGCGTAGTACACTGGAAGAAGAAAGTTGAAAGTTACAAGGAATGGTTTTTAGAAGATGAAAAGTATGGTTCAAATGAAAAGTTGCGTCCAGGACGTTCCTATACTTCTGCCGAACTTTTTGGAATTGAAGGTTCTTTTAGGAAACTGATGATTGACTGACTTAATATATCTGTTTGTTTTCTTGTTTTGTATTTAGTTTGAGATTTATTGTCATAATGCGATATATACAAAACTGAACAAGTTACCTTAATAAATGATATTGCTGTGTTATATCTTCGCTTTACTAGATACAGTGGTGTAAAAAGTCCTGCATCAATCTCGCACAGTAATGTTTCTAAACGTAATACACATTTTTTTTTATTTTAAGTTCTGCAATGTTTCTCAGAATTTATTCGATTTATTAACTTCAACAAAAGTTTTAAAACAACTAATGATGACCTAAGAAGAAGCCTAGCGGATGGAAGCCTTAATTTCATTAAATTAACTAAGTTATGCTGAGAAGCTACTAATGTTAGTGTGTATATTTCCATTGTAAGGCAGACTGCTTGTATGTCGGCTAAACAGTTGCAGAGCACGGAAGAAGTTTGTAAGGTAATGCAAGACTTTCCTCACCACTGTAATTACACGTACCTTACTATACGAGGTGTTAATGGGTGATTATTGGGCCAATTCTGAGTCGAAAAGTTCATATACGTAAATGTACATAGGTGTATACCTATGAAATGAGACTTTTTTTTTCAATTTTAAACGTTTATTAACAAAAAATGGTTACAAATTTAATCTTCAAAATAATAGCCATCGCTAGCGACACATTTTACCCATCTCTCAGGCAATTTGTGAATGCCGCGCCAAAAAAATTGGCCGTCTTTGGCCGCAAACCAATCATCGAGCCATTTTTTGGCTTCTTCGTGAGAATTGAAGCGCTGCTCGGAAAGTGCGTGGCCCATCGATGCAAACAAATGATAATCGGAAGGCGCCAAGTCTGGTGAGTAAGCCGCATGCACCAGCGGTTCCCAATCGTACGTCTCCACCAATTCCCGGGTCGCTCTTGTTCGATGTGGTGGTGCATTGTCATCAAGAAAAATTACTTTGTGACGCCGATCGGCATATTCTGGGCGTTTTCGGTGTATAGCGCTGTTCAAATCGGCCAATTGTCGTTGGTAGCGTGCACCGTCAACTGTTTCACCTGGTTTTAATAGCTCGTACCAAATCATACCATGCTGATCCCAGAAAACACACAGCATTGCCTTGCGGCCGAAGCGATTTGGTTTGGCCGTTGATTTTGGCTTGTGGCCGGGCGGACCATACGATCGTTTACGCTTGGGATTGGAGAAATACACCCGTAACGATTCGATGCAAAAAAGACTTCCTTTTGAACCGGGAGAGCAGCATTTCACAAGTGGTTTTTCGGTTCTCTTGCTGCCTTTCAGTCAGTTCATGCGGCACCCATCTTCCGACCTTTAAAATCATGCCCATGTCTTTCAAACGTTTGCAAATGGTTTTTTTGGGTCACTCCCAACTGCTCTGCCATCATTTCTTGCGTTTGACCATTATCTTCATTCAACAATGCTTGCAATTCGGTGTCCTCAAACTTTTTCGGTGGCCGGCCACGTTCCTCGTTCTCCACGCTAAAATCACCACTTCGGAATTTTTCAAACCACCTGAAGCACTGTGCTCTGCTTAGAGCATGTCCACCGTAAGCTTCTATAAGCATTTGATGAGCTTGAGAAGCGTTTTTCTTCAATTGATAACAGAAAATCAACGATGTCCGCAAATCGTAGTTTGAAGGCACGAAATTCGACATTTTTAAGAGCGAAAAAAAATGCGTTGTTGTATGAAACATCACAAACAATGAATTGAATATTGTTGACAGATGACAGACGAAAAAAATACGACATTTGGGACAGTTTAAAAATACTCCTAGCGACATCTGTGGTCTAATAGCTGAAAGTCTCATTTCATAGGTATACACCTGGTATGTCCTAAAATGCTTGGTTTTCGATTCCTGTCAAGTTGTACAATTTGATTTAAAAAAGTTTAAGTTTATATTAAATACATTTAATTTAATTCAATAAACGCGACAAGAACAATAATAATAGTAAAAGAAATGTAAATATTCCGCTGTTTAATGGAATAACAATTAGGTGCAAATAGGGAAAAGCCTAAACTCGTAATAAATTCTATGATAAAAAGGAAAATCCCCGTGAAAGCATTCCACTTGAAAATATTTAAAGAAAAATTAAAACTTGATGATATACCGGATATGCACCGTCCTGAACAATATAATTTCCCAACGAAAGTTATATTAACTAAAGGGCTGTCCCTAAATTACGTAACGCTCCCGGGGTGGGGCAGCAGAGTAGCGTTACGCAGCGTTATCAAGAGGGAGGTGGGGGTCAAGAGTAACGTTAGGTAGCGATAAAATGTTATTGATAAAATATTATTTAAACTCATATTTACTTGTCTGAACTCAAACAGTCTGTGTGTAGACCACAACGGCCGCACAAACCCCACTTTGATAAATTCCTTAGTAATAAAATCTTTTTCAATAAAAAATTAGAACATTTTCACATTAAATATGGCGGGGGCTTAGAGTATTGCGTTACGTAATATTTAAGGGTGGTTCGAGTTTGCGTTACGGGTGCGTTACAATGGGGGGTGGTATAAAAATCATTCAATTTCGCGTTACATAATTTAAGAAAGACCCCTAAACGGGAATAACTAATTAAGTAATTAATTGCGTTTGTTACAGTATTAAATAAGTGGATTTTGTGATATTTAAATAATGAGTTCGAGGCGTAGTGAGACTACTTGTGCTATATTGGCACTATACAAAGAACTTGACGATCGGCAGCTACCAACCATAAGGGACGTCATTAAATTTATTTTATTTGTCAAGAACGACCTGAAATTGAAGTATAATGGAAACGATCCATCCAATTCACATATATATACGATTGTTTCTGAAAAGATCAACGATATTTGGACCAAAGCTACGATTCTATTTGTAACTAAGGAACGAGTTATCCAATTACTGAAATCCTATTTCGAAAAGTACCTAAATTTGAAAAGATATCCCAACAGCAAACGAAATGCTAGTTTTGAAAACAAACTAAAGTGTTTTTTAGATTCATCGGAGAAGCTTTTCGACGTTGCTGCTTGTAAATGCACTTCATTTGAATCTTGTTTGTGTTTAAAACCTAAGAAAGTTCCCATCAATGAGAGAAGTTTTTTGTTGGATCAAAGGAATGGTAAGAAAATGGTTATCAGCGGTGTTGACAAGAAAGAAACGGCTAGATTAATGAAACGACAGCAGAGACAAACTAAAGAGTCAATAAGGGCAGCAAAAAAGTCGTGTTTTACTCAAGAAACCGATTCTGTCTCAGCAAATTATGATGAAGATTCGGTGCGTGAGTCTTCCCCAGAAATGTATCCGACAGCAGAAGCATCTCCGACAAACACGCCCTCGATAGAGACACCATCCACTTTAACGGCGAATCGGAATACATTGCCGTTACCAACAGTTACTAAGGTCTGTGATAGATACGGTTTATCGGCGCGATCTGCTGCTGCTGTTGCTTCTGCGGTTTTGGCTGACATCGGCTTGATTTCTGCTGAAGATTTAACTCTGGTTATTGATAAAAACAAGATCCACAGAGCTGTATCTAAAGCACGGAGAGAAGCTTCAAAAGATAGTGGAGAGATTGTTATAAAAAGCATTTACTTTGATGGGCGAAAAGAAAAGACTCTGATAAATGAGAAAATAGGGGATCGTTACCATCGCAAAGAAGTTTTAGACTAGCACATCTCAGTTTTAGCAGAACCTGGATCAGTTTATTTGGGACACACAACGCCAAGTAGTGGTACTGCAATGGGGAATTCTTACTTTGATCACAGCTTTACTAGAAGATCAAGGTTGGAATTTAGATGACGTGATTTGCGTTGGATGTAATGGAACAGCAACTAACACCGGTTGGAAGGGTGGCGTGATTCAATATTTAGAGGAGTATTTAGAGAGACCATTACAATGGTGTGTTTGTTTGCTTCATGCCAATGAGTTACCCCTTAGATGGTTCCACTTCGGGCTCTAGAGAATATTCTGGACCTATTGGAAAACAATTAGCTGGTTGCGAAAATAAAACCACGGTGTCTTTTTGTGCTGTGGCTGGTAATTTGCCTGACTTGCCGAAAAATGTGGTCACTGAAGTAAGTACGGATCAAAAATATCTTTATGAGATATGTCAAGCTGTATCAACTGGTTCCTGTTCTCCTAAGCTGGCAAATCGTCAACCTGGGAAAATGGTACACTCGAGATGGCTTACTTCTGCTAATCGTATACTCAGACTTTACGTAAGTACTTTTAATCCATCAGAAAATTTGGAATTGCTTGTCAACTATGTGGTTAAAGTATACGCTCCGATTTGGTTCCTCATCAAGCAAAATACATCTCTTAAGGACGGACCCAAACATATTTTGCAACTAATTATGTACTCTCGATTTTTACCCAAAAATCTGAGGTCTGTTATGGATTCTGTTATCGAAAGAAATGCTTTTTTTGCACACCCAGAAAACCTACTTGTCAGTATGTTGTTTGATGGTAGAGACCACATTCGGGAGCTGACATTGCGAAGAATAATAAAAGCTAGAGAAGTTGAAAGTAGCACAAAACGCAAGATATTTAAACCTCTAAAAATTAACTTCTCTGCTAGAGATTACACAGAGATTATTGTGTGGCGTGAGTGTCAGGTTACACCACCGCCGGTTCTTCGACATATTTCTAATAAAGACCTTCAAGTCATGGCAAAAGATAAGAGCTTGGAAATTGTTGACTTTCCTTGTCACACACAATCTGTGGAAAGAGTGTTAAACTGGTAATAGAGGCCTCACAAAGTGTAACTGACGCTACTTCTAGAGATGGCTTTATCAGAACCAAGTTGCAATCTCGAGCAGAAATGCCAAATTTTGGACACCAAAATGAGTTTAAATTCTAAGTTTTGTAATTCATTATAAAGCTTTAGTTTGTTTATTTTGTTTTCTTGTGCTTTGTCTCATTAATTTTAATAATAAAATACCTTTAAAACTTGATTTTTGTATTATTTTAGGCATACGGTAAAAATGTAAAATCTACAAAACTTCAAAGTGCGGTAGAGCCCTCAAAATGACAGGCAATTCTAGTTTTTTTATTTTTTTCGTAATCTGTGTAAGATTTTGCCATACAAGGACGGGACACCCTACTATGCATAAGGTACAGCTGACTTAGTTTTTTAGATTTAGTATACCACATACAAGTAGAGCAGGAATGAAAAGTTTTGGATTACCCACGGTGTTATTATATTGTTTAGTATCTGAATTTTTACATCATTAAGCCATTATTGTATACATAATCAGCTGATTGAGTCCTAGAACTTGTAAGACTCTAGCAGGTGTTTATATACAAAATACCTAGTATAGAAAATTTAGAACTCAAAAAAAGGTAATATATCGAGGGTAGAGTAGGCGGAAATTATAAATTAATTATAGAAAAGACTATTATCTAATGTAAAACTCCTTTGTTTTTCTAGCTTATATTTAGAATAACATCACAGATACCTGATTATGTACTCTCTTGTAGTTTTTAAAAAGTTTCTTGATTTAAAAGTAACTACAAAAGAAAGTAAGATGAAAATCGACCGAAGTTAATAATTCTGCTTTACTAGTAGAAAAATAAATATCCATGACCTACAAACAACCTCAATTATTTAACAATGAGAGACCACGGTTACATTCAGCGTATAATCATCTAGTCATACTTTTAGTAACCATAAATTATTTTTTAAACCTGTCCTGTGCGTGTTGCTAGTCCCACAAATTAGTTTATTATGCAGTTCTCATAGGCGGCGTTCTTTTATACGACGATATTTAGGCTTTGCCAATGTATGAGTACGTAAGGGAACCGACCGCCATAAAAGTTGACATTGCTTTTAAAGGTACAGTTTTAATCAGGCAAAATATTTAAAAACTCTCTGGGAAACCGAAAATATTCGGGTTTGTATAGGACTTTTATTATCCTTCTTAAGATGTATGTTGTAAATACATTGTTTACACCTCTACTTTTCGGAAAGACTACCATTTGACTCTTCTCAGCATGTGTTTGAATTTGTACGACAGTTTTTACTATTACACATCATTACAGTACAACAGCTTGAATAATACTCTGTTTCATTTCAGTTGTGAAGAAATTCAATAATTCATAAAAAGTAAATAAAACTAACGTTAAAACAATAAATGATTTGCTAAATTAGCAAAAAAAATTGAAATTCAAAAATTAACCTCCAAAAACATTAATTATGTGAACTATAAAGTTGGTTAACATTATACAATAATAAAACTAGATATTTAATGCGCATTTTCATTTGGTTTTAGTTTTCCTTCAGTGTTACACATGCAAAGATTACATTTCAGGTAGGGATCAAACCCACCAAAAACTATTAACATTTGTCATATTACATCACATTATAAAATCGTATACATTTTTTCACTAGAGGTTCCAGGTTGCGGAGACGAAGCAGTAGGATAAGTATTGTTAGGAAATTCTTCTATCCCGGAAAGGTTACCGTCTTCTACTTCTATTTATTCGTCTTCATCAGACGTTCCTGGCTCATTTGTGCTACCGTCGCTGCTACTGCTTACATTTAAATGAATTGCCAGTTTATCCACCACTACATCAATCATAGGTTCTTTCTTTATAAATTCTTTTTTAATATTACGTTTAGAATGTTCGCACTTTGTTTTACATTCCTCTACCGTAAACTGAACAAAGAACTCGTCGCATAATTTTGTGATCTCGTTAATAGTAAATTTTGTATTTCTGGCAGCCGCATATGACTTCCTTGCCGCCCACATCAAGTCAGTAGGGTTCAGATCGGAATGATAGGGCCGCAATCTTACTACATCATGGCCCGCATCAGTTAGCAGCTTATCAATCTGAAATGTTTTATATTTCGGTTTGTATAACTTAATAGTATTATACAGCTCCGGTTTTAACACATTATCATCAAAAGGAATCTGCCGCTCTCTTAGCCATTTCTTCATTACATTCTTTGTGGAGGATGAAGTTGGACACTTATCTACTTGCTAATTGTGGTAAGGGGCATTATCAATTACCAGCCCTCTTTTTGAAGGTAGATTAGGCAGGAGCTTTTCTCTTATCTATTTTTCGTAAGTGCTGTAATTCATCTCATTGCGATAATCCCCTGTGCTACAATTAGATTGCCATCTAACATAACAACCGGATATAAATCCTTCTTCACCTCCACAATTTAAAATAATTAACCGTAATCCCTTAGAGATCGGTTTTCTTCTTATACCTTCATTAGATGTATCGCTCAATGCTTTCTGATGAGTATGGGAAGAACGTATGTACGTCTCATCCATTAAATGATTGGGCGTTGTTCTTATCTGTATCTTCTCATTCTTCTTAAAAAGTTAATTCGAAGATGCCTTACTTCATGTTTCTCCATGAGAAGTCTTCTGTTAGTTTCAATTTTTTTCCATTTAAATCCAAACTGTTTTATTTCGTTTCGTAACTTGTCTTTGCATCCTTTACAACTTCTTAGGTATCCTGGAAATAGTTGGTATTACACCTTCAGTAGTATGGAAATTGATTATAGTTCGACGCAATACATCTTTGTCAAAATCATCCAGAGCAACTTTTAATTTTCTGAATTAGGAGTAGAAAATGATGGCTTTTCACATTTTTCGATTTCCTTGACCTCCTTACCGATGCGAGTTATGGTTCGTAAACTTACGCCATCGCCAGTAGCAGCAGCAACTCGTTACTGCACCTGTAAAAGCAACAAAATTAAGTAGAATGTAAAAATATGCCTTGTGTGTGATACTGTTTTACTTTTCAAACATTATTTTTACTTATATACGAATGATAATTTATATTTTTATGTTAAATACTATTGCCAAGGAAACATTAGTGTTCAAGCAAGCAAAAGCCACAGTAATTTACCTTAAGAAGAGGATTCTTACATAAAAAATGAATTGTGGTTGTTATATATGTTATTTCGGCAATATTATTTAAACGTAAAATAAATTAATTACAATAAAACTAATATTTGATGATGATGAGTGAAAAACTATTATTTTCTCTTACCTTTGATAGTGGAATTATGGGTGCACCTGGATCGGCTTCCCTCTTCATAAATTGTAGGATAGAGTTTGTAATATTTCGGCTTGTACTGTCCAAAACCATATTTAAACTTAAATAATATACTAAACACTATAAAAAGACTAAAGAAACACTAAAAAATTAAAAAATCTTAAATTAAATACACTAAACTAAACAACATTAAATTAAAAATACTATATAATAAATCTAAGAAAAACAAAATAATAAAAAAAATCTTTTTACTGCGACTGTACCAATATAAACACCACGACGAAGCTGAGAAAAATGAGCTCCCCACTACCCACATCCGCATTGTCCAGTAAGCATTGTTAAGCCAAACGCCTTTTTATTTATAAAAGTCGACCGTACATCATTGTGTACTGCACTCGTGCTTCCACCATACATGGGTAAGCCATGTCTATTCGACAACTATCCAGTAGTTTGCAGAAGAAAACAGAGAGTGAACTAAATGAAATACCTAACCGAATTCAAGACGATTTACAACATATTAAAGAATGGATTGTGCAACAACCGCATCTAACTGTTAGAACAGGTGATTGAAGATTTGATTAAGTGAATGGAAGGACAAGTAGGACAAATCGGAGTAAATTTCCATTTACTTAATTTACATTTTAAAAGGTTTTAGTAAATAAAACAAGGAATTATATTCACGCAGCCTAAAATACTACGTTAACTTCACCATTATTTTATAAATGAAAGATTGAATACATTATAAACCCATCAAGGTGACAATCTTGGTAATTTGTAAGAAAGCAAACAAACAAGGTAATACTACAAATAAGTTACCGATGTAGGAAAATTACTCTTTAATTTGTCTCCTTGAAGCTAAATATTTTTTAGACAAATTCTTGCATCTCTAACCATGAATTAATTATTAGAGTAGTTGCTTAGTACTTAATTCAAAATTCTTTAATTACTTTTATCAGTTTTGCACACCTTATTAAAATTTATAATAAACAATTGTTTGTATTACTCTTCTCAAGAAAGTGAGTATAACCATTATGCTACAAATTGGGATAATGATTTTCGATTTGAATCCTGAAATAAATCTTTCTGTAACATAATCATACTTGACTGAATGATAGATATATTACAACTTCTGTTTTTTGTTCACTTTTAAAACCTTAAATGATTTTCAACTTTTCTTGATATTATATATTATTATTTTCAGATGATCAGTGGTTATTGTGCTTCCTTCGTGGTTGCAAATTTAGTTTGGAAAGAACAAAAGAAAAGCTAGATATGTATTATACAATGCGCACTATGGTGCCCGAATTCTACACAAACCGAGATCCATTTTTACCTGAAATACAAGAAATTTTACAACTTGGGTAAGAGTAATCAAGAAAAATTTTAAAAACATCTTTGATTTATACTAGCTTTTACTTTCAGACTTTTCCTACCATTTTCTAAAACAGTAGGCAGCGATGGACCTCGAGTAATATTTTTACGTTGCGGACCTGCAGATCCTACAAAAATAGATTTTATAAATGTAGTCAAAGTAAGTCTAATGATTTTAGATATTTTAATGAATGATGACGATAATTACGTAATTGCTGGTCAAGAAGTATTTGGAGATTTGAAAGGGATGACTGTAAGTCATGCCGTTCAAACCACTCCTACTGTATGCAAGAAACTTGTTATGTGCCTTCAAAATTCATATCCTACTAGACCAAAACGATTAATTTTTACAAACGCACCTGCAATGGCTGAAAGACTCTATCATATCGTAAAACCTATGCTAAAGGAAAAAATAAGAAACAGGGTAAGTACGCTTTGATTAAAACGTTCCTAAGTGAAATCTATGAATTCCTGTATTAGGTTCATGTTTATAGTGAAGATACGTTAATTGATTTATATCAGGTTCTACCACAATCGGTATTACCAAAAGAATATGGAGGAGAAGGGGAATCAATTGCAGAACTAACAGGTAAGTCAATGTTCAATTGTTTCAGTAAATGATATTATTTATGAATTGCGCAGTATACTGGAAGAAGAAGGTTGAAAGTTACAAGGAATGGTTTCTAGAAGATGAAAAGTGTGGTTCAAATGAAAGGTTGCGTCCAGGGCGTTCTTATACTTCTGATGAGCTTTTTGGAATTGAAGGTTCTTTTAGGAAATTGATAATTGACTGACTTAATGTATCTGTTTGTTTTCTTGTTTTGTATTTAGTATGAGATTTATTGTCATAATGCGATATATACAAAACTGAACAAGTTACCTTAATAAATGATGTTTCTGTGTTATATCTTCGCTTTACATCGCTGTGCATCAATCTTGCACAGTAGTGTTTCTAAACTTTATATACACATCTTTATTTTAAGCCCTGCAATGATTCTCAGAATTCATTCGATTTATTAATCTCAACAAAAGTTCTAAAACAACCTATGATGACCTAAGAAGAAGCCTAGTGGATGGAAGCCTTAATTCCATTAAACTAACTAAGTTATGCTGAGAAGCTACTAATGTTAGTGTGTATATTTCCATTGTAAGGCAGATTGCTTGTATGTCGGCTAAACAGTTGCAGACCACGGAAGAAGCTTTTAAGGTAATGCAAGACTTTCCTACACCACTGTAATTACACGTACCTTACTATACGGGTTGTTAATGTATGATTCTTGGGCCAATTGTGAGTCGAAAAGTTCATGTACGTAAATGTATGTCTCAAATGCTTGGTTTTGAATATACCGGTTGTTGAAGTTTTTATTCTTATTTCCGGTTCTTACCAAAAATTTCGAAAACCGTTTGAGATATTACACTAAATCTTAGTATAGATCTTTATGGTATAAAAACGCACTTTTTGACCTAAAACAATTTTTTCTTTATTTAAGTAATGGCGTAGGTATGGCTACGTTCCGATGCAATTTCAACGAAAAACTTGTTATACCACTGATTTTTTTGAGTGTTATTTTATTATCATATTAATTACTATCAATTATAAACAAAAAAGGCCTCTTCCATTTTTTTTCGTACAGCTTATCATTTTAAAGAAAATAATTAAAATATTACCGAGATTACTCATTAAATGGATATCTGCAATTTGTTCCTAAGCAGAAACCACTTACATAAAATTAAGTTAGCTTTGTCCGTTGTTAAGGAAACGTTTTGATTCTGTGTTTTAAGGAACGCTTGTTCTTATGTAGTGTTTTGACAATTTTTGGCAAAAACCGAAAAAAATGAAAACTTTAACACCCTGTATATCAAAAACCAAGTATTTTAGGACATACATTTATATGAACTTTTCGACTTAGAATTGGCCTACGAATCGCCCATTACAAGAAGTACATAACATTAAGTAACACCCTGTAGTAGTGCTAATACATACTCCATTTGCTTATAACTCTCAGTGTCATTAACAAAGACGTTACTTTCTTTCGTGAAAGGAATAAACCAGCACCTCTATTAATGTATTTTATGTTCTACTGCATCATAAATCCTTAGTTTATAATAATGTTTTCAGTCCAGAAAGCTATGCTTTATTGTACTAGTAATATAAATATAAAGTAAATTGGACTCTACTGTCAATGTCAGATAATACATAGTTACATAATATAAATAACATTAACAACAACCAAAGAACGCTTTGATACTGTATATTTTCATAAATATCAAAATGGAAAAATTAATTTTTAAATTTTTCTATGGTTATTATTTTTGTTATTCATAGCAATAGAACATAAATGGTTTCCAATTTTAATAATAAAACTTCTCGTAATAAGTTAATTATTGGCTCTGGTACTTCGAATTCACAATTAGATGAGGGCTTCACCGCAGCAACAAAACAAGCCCGTAGTTATGATGTACACGTTACAAGAGTTAATCCAAATGTTGATGAAACCAAGATCGAGAATTATGTTACTGGTAAATTAATAAAAATGTCAGATAATTAAAAAACCAGTTCATTGAAAATCAAGGTTACTCGTCTAAACGCTAAATATCCTGAACACTACAGTTTTTTTAAGGTCACTGCGGAATCGTCTCATTTATCGCATTTACTTAATGCATCCTTTTGGCCACAAGGTGTTGCTGTTCGGAAATTTTATAATGCTCCCGTTCATCAAAAATTAAATAATGATAAAAAATTTCAAAGGGCAATTCCCACCAAGCATCCGACATAAACATATTTTATCAAAATGTTCGTGGTCTTAGGACAAAAGTTAATGAAATATTTACTAGTGTATTAAGCGAAGATCACACTGTGGTTTGTCTCTCAACTAAAACAACGAGCAAAGAACGGGGTGGTGGAGTTCTTATCGCAGTCAAAAAGAGTTTGTCATCTTTTCTAATTAATGTTGATGTAAAAGATGGGGAAGAGATATGGACTTGCTAGTAAAAATCCGATAGTGGGAGTTGTTTATTTTCCACCAAATTCGGATATTTCTTTATATGAAGGTCATCTTCAATTAATTTCGGAGATTACCATAACTTATCCTGATAGTATCATTTGTGTTTTAGGTGATTATAACCTACCAAAAATTACATGGTATCGTGATAATTTCTGTGATACTGTATGTGATACTTTAATTCCAGTTAATGTACACTCTAAGATAGAAGAAATTGTTTGTGATAATTTTGCGTTTTATGGTTTTTTTCAAAAGAATTATATTTATAATGCTAATAATGTTATCTTAGATTTAGTATTTTGTAATGTGGATTTTGTAAATATTTATCATTGGCCACATTTAACTAAACCTGACATAATCATCCTTCTTTTGTATTAAATGTAAAGAATTGTTCATAGTCAACTCTTACCAATGGTGAAATATTTTATTTAGACTTTAAGAATGCACCATATGAGTTGATTAATAATCATTTAGACAATATTGATTGGAATCTACTAAACAATTTTAGTTCAATTGAGGAATCTGTTAATATTTTCTACGACATTAATAATTCTGTTATATCTTTATATGTTAAGTTAAAAAGAGTGCCAATGCGAAAGCAGTTTAATTTTCCTAAATGGTTTGATGATAGTACGAAATCTTTAATTATTGAAAAGAAAATCGCTCACAAACAATTCAAACAGTCCAGATCTCCTATAGATTACAATATATTTAAGGATTTAAGAAATAAATGTAAAATTGCTATCAATAACTGTAGGTTAAATAACATAAGAAGCATTGAGAATAATATTTTAGAAAATCCTCAACACTTCTGGCATGTTAGATCTCAAAAAGGAGATAATTCTTTACCTAACTGTATTAGAGATGAAAATTCTGTGGGTTATACTCCGATTGAAATCGCCTCTTTATTTGCAAAGTACTTCCATTCTGTTTATGGTACCTATGATACTTATAAAAGTAAACTTTGTGATAATAATGTAAAAGCAATTGTCGATCTTTGCAATTTAAATATATCTAGAGAAGATATTTTCAATAAAATAAATTCTCTAGATGCTAATTCTAAAACTGGTCCAGATAATATTCCTGCAGTCTTCTTGAAGTGCTGTGCAAACAACTTAGTTAAACCTTTGTGCATTTTGTTTAATAATTCTCTGAGTAGTTCTGTATTTCCTGAATTGTGAAAAAAATCAAACGTTTTTCCTGTTTTTAAAACGGGAGATCGTTGAGATGCTCGTAATTACCGTACAATTAGTACTCCATCTGCAATTCCAAAAGTTTTTGAAGCCATTGTTACGGATAAATTGTTTCAATCCGTAAAAAACATTATAATTGATGAACAGCATGGTTTTGTTAAGGGTAGATCTACGCTAACAAATCTTTTCTTATTTACCAATTATGTTCTGCATACTATAGAATTGGGTCATAACGTTGATTGTATTTATACTGATCTTAATAAGGCATTTGACAGAGTCAATATTGAGGGCTTGATCTACAAATTAAGTAAATTAGGTTTACAAAACCCTTGTTGTCGTGGATCTACTCTTACTTAAACATGCGAAAACAAAGAGTTGTCATTAATAATTCTACCTCCGAATGGTTTAACATTACTTCCGGCGTACCGCAAGGATCCCATTTGGGACCAATTCTTCTTATTTTGTTTATTAATGATATAAATTATTCTATCAATTCCAGCAAATTTCTGCTATATGCTGATGATTTAAAACTTTTCATTCGTACTGATGCTGTTGGTTCAGATCATTTGTTACAGGCTGATTTGGATTGTTTGACTTCGTGGTGTAGTGAAAACCATCTGGAATTAAATATTTCAAAATGCAAATCTTTACGATTTTCTAAAAAGTTATCACCTGGTATTTGTAATTATTACATTAATAATATAGCAATAGAAAGTGTTACTTGCTTTAAGGATTTAGGTGTTATTATTGATGCATGTGTTAGTTATGATCAGCATATTACAAATCTACTTAGCAGAGCCAATAGAATATTAGGATTTATTGTGCGTCAGTGTACTGATTCCACAGATTTAAGAATTTTAATTATACTATATACGTCTCAAGTTCGTTCACTTCTGGAGTATTGCACAACCATTTGGTGTCCATATTATATTACATTAGTAAATATTTAGAATGGAAGCAACACAGAAACGATTTGTAAAATTTTTATGTTACAAGTACCGAATTGATTACTACGGTTACAGTTATAGTGATCTTTTACATTACTTTGGCCTATCTTTATTGCATGTGCGCCGCAATTATTACGATTTATGTTTTTTGTTTAAAGTATTTAATCGATTTATTAATTGTTCTCAAATACTGCAATGTTTTTCTTTGAACATAAAAAATACCAATTTACGTAATTTACCAATTTTCAATATTCCTTTCCATCGAACTGCATATGGTGCAAATTCTCCTCACTGTAGAATATGTCACTAAATATGTGGCAATATTTTATATTTATATTTATATTTATTCTACATTACATTATGTATATGTAGTTATTTTGGTTAATGTTTCAATAAGATTTGTTTGTAAATGGATATCCGTTAATAAATTATTATTATTATTATTATTATAAAATAATGTAAATATGTTACTCGTACATAATATGACTTTCGCTGGCTCAACCATAAACCAGGCTCGTTCAATAAAGTCGTCCTGCATTATGTAGTAGTAACATAACTATCTATTATTTCTGTATTAATTCTCTATTAATTTCCTTTAGATATTAGCAACTGTAATATATAATTTTACTTGAATTTAATAATTCTATACATTCATACAAATAAACATTTTAAATACGAACTGTTGTCATCAATTGTTTAACTTCTTTTCAGACAATATTAATATTTATCATTGACATGGTATGGTAATATTTAGTGTTAATCAAGCTAGAATTATAGTATTATTCATCTCACAATTATTGGTGAGTTGTTATACTTTACAAAAACAGCAATAATTATACGCATGCTGTATAATAATATAAGTGAAGTGAATTTTGAAAATCTGCAAAAAATGTTATCTTGTGATGTATACAATGATAAGTTGTCTCCTGAATTTGATTATATAATATGTAAAGGCTGCAATGGCAATTTTACTAATTATTGTAATAATATAAGTACCCCAATGGAATGAATACCACAACATATACATACTCTTAATTCGGGGCCGAAATTGAGTTCTCAATCAAAATTTTAATGTCAATGTCAAATGTTTAATAATTATAGGTTAAAGGTCCTGACATTGACTCGTGTCAATTATATTTGTCAACTTTTATTACAAATATGAAAATATGTTTGTTCAAGATTTTTGTGAATTGATAATAGTTAATTCATTCAAAGAATTTCACAATTTTAATTTTTAGACTATAATAATAAATATATATCTAAACACAAACTTTTTAAAATATTAACCTTTTTATTTTAAGTTTGAGAATTTAATTTTATCTATATTTTATTTGGTGATACCACTTATCAATCCTGTCGTGTCCTCTTTATCTTGGGGATCTCTTGTTTCACCTTTACGTCGCTTACTCCTAGACGTCTTCTCACAGAATCATCCTTGATTTCGCGCTTCGTATCTCACCCAAGAAGTTTTCACTACAGTGAAGTTCTAAATGTGCACCAAATTACTCTTATGTCCCTCCAAACCAACAGAAGAAAGCAGAAGGAATTAGAAGATAAGTATGATAATGAATATATAATTGTCTTTTGCAAAATATACTTTGTTCTTTAACTAATGAACTGTTTTCTTTCATTTGACAAGATTGTGTAACTATTATTTAATAGAGTCTTCTATTTAATATGATAATCTCTTTTTATAATTTTTAATCAATCTAATAATCATCATCTTCGGCACTGTCACGAAACGCAATAGTGTTAAGAAGGGGGCAGTGTAACGCGCCACCCCTCGAATATACTAGAAAATGTCCCGAACAGTTGCGAACAAGCTGGTCGAACGTGCCGAAGCAGTCTCGAACCATCCAGAGCTTCTCACATTGTTAATGATGACGAAAGTTGGATCTACTCATACGAGTCGGATATTAAACAACAATCCACTGTTTGGATGTTACGAGATGAGTCGAAACCCACAAAAGTTGTTCGTGGCTCCATCTTTCGCAGCTGTTAGTAAGAATGAGCAGGTATGTTGTCCTATACACTGTAAGCTTTGTACCCCTGCCGACCTCCTGTTTCCTCAGGAACCTATGGATTGATGGCGTACAGCACCCTAGCCGCTGCTAAAGTCCTGACATTTATTTCTGTGCCGAGCTTTCCGTTGCTAGAAATTTACACACCTAGATACATAAATTGATGCACCTGCTCCAAAGTTTGCTCTTTGATCATGATACAGTAGATGCGCTGTTCTCTAGAAATAATTACTGTCTTGGTTTTGTTTATGTTTTTCTCAACCCCACCTTCTTCAAGGTCATAATCAATAGGTTGAGATTGTATTGCAACTTGTGAGTTGAGTCCCCTATTATCATCAGCATATATCAGCAAATTTATTATTATCGAAATAAGTCGCCAATTTTCCGGCTTGAATTTCTTGAAGCCTAAACGTTTCTTCAACACCATGTCCTGCAATCACTGCCATGAACAAGGGGCTTAGCATATCTTTTTGTTTTACTCCCAAGTTGGTACTGAACTGCTTTGAGGTACAATAATTTGACCTTATTTCGTTTTTGGAGGTCCAATAGAAGCTTTCGATTTGTTCGTCAGTTCGTTCCGTATGAATCACTAAGGTACTCAGTCAAACGCCTTCACAATATCAATAAAACACAAGTGAAGTTCTTTATTATACTTTACAGTTTACACTTAGTAATTCAAGCAAATTACTTTAAATGTTATTACTATTATTTATCTTTTAATCAAGTAACATTGCTATTATTACTCTCAATTTAGCATGTTATGGTTAAGTGAACAGCAGCCCCCTCACGCTGAATTTCGCCTTTTGTTGCCCATTACCCTTGAATACATCTGTGTTATTATTAATTTTACTGTTTTATTATTATTGTTATTATCATTGTATAATATTATTATATTACTAATGCACAACCCGTTACTGAAAAATAACTCAGTTAATAATAGTTATTTAATTCAAAAGAATAAAAGATATGTTATTTGTATCATGGAGCACCGTGTAGTTGTAAAGCAAGAAACAACAAAAAGTTTTTGTAGACGTTATTGCTGTTAAAACGTAACATAAACAAAGAACATTGATGAAAGCAACCCCGTATCCATCACTGTTTTTACTGCAAATTAATGCCTCAGTTAATTCCGCTTTCAAGGAAGAGAAGAATGCGATTAAATACTATATGCAGTTTGTGTTGCCTAGTAAGTGCTGAGACATGCTTGTTTTCATCACTATTTTTAAAGCGTCCATTATATATATGTAATGTATATTGGCCTAAAATAAATTCATACATAAACGCTTTATTTTAAATTATTTTTGTTTTAAGAGCGTTGCTGGTCATATAATGTAATGTCAATGTGTGTTGCTTGATTAATGCTTGCATTAACATTTTCAAATGCATGGACGACTACGGCGGCCGTGTAATGTGTGTTACCTACTCAACACTTGCATAAATACCTCATTTTAGTTTTGCTCATTTCCAAATGTACAGTAGAAGCTGCCTACAAAGACGCTAACGAACATTTCATTTCAGTTTGTCTGTTTTTTGCAAACGTGGGTACTATAACTTTGAAGACTAGTAATCAGTCATTAAAGGTAATGTAATAAACTACGTTATTTTTAGTTGTTTCGGAACAACTAGGTGGGAAACAAATTAATTGGATTAATTTCAATAAAACTCCGCATTTGTTATCGATCTGAATAACTTTGTGAGCTGACCACCTGTATTGTGAGAAGTGCAATTATACACAACATACGAATTCGAACTACTATAAACATCCTAACTGCTTCCAATTTGACCTAATTCCTATGTTCTAGGTAAAACATCAAAACTTTAATGTACAGTAGTGAGACAAAAAATAATATTAATTATAAAACCTGTATCAATTCCAGATAACATGCTGACGTCCGCCGAATGTCCATCGGATGTCCGTTTCTACCGCATTTAAATCGATATAACGTTAGATGGACGTTCGGTTTATGTCCATTTTTTGTCTTTTGTTCGTCGTCGTCCGTCGGATACACCCAGCAAACGTACATTGTACGGCCTTCTTGGATATCCGTGCACGTACGCTAAAGGCGTACAATGTACGTTCTGCAGTACATCCTCTGGATCTATAATGTACGGTTTGTATACATCCGGGGACATTCGATGTACGTATTCGTGGATCAAATATGGATGGATTATGTACGTACGTAGATTATGAACTGTGCGTCTGTGTGTTTGGTCTTTTAATACATTCAAACATGGCGCATTTTGGATGTCCGTACTATATCCGAAAATAGACCGCAGTTGGAAAGTATTTGTAATTTAAAATTTAATTAAAACGCCAATTTCTTTCTGTTAAATTTATTGAGCTACATTACAAAATTAGACTAGGTCAGTAGCAGCAATGCATTAGGTCATTGTTTATGTATCCCCATACTTCTGGGAAAAGATTGAATTACATTTAAAGGTTACAGACGTTTTAACCTTTCTTTCTCAGAAGGTTGGTTGCTACCCTTCCGAACAAAAAAGTGATTTTTTTAAATTAGAAATGCTACAGAAACACGTGTCTAGGGCCTACAATGCGTCAGTTTTATTTTGTGAAACCATTTCAGAAATACCCTGTATACTACTAGTGTACAAAAAGTTCCGTCTAATAAGCGAAAGATTTAATCTAGCAAATGGATATTAAGTCGTCATGGAAGCAATATTACGCGTCATAGCGTATTTGACATGCACAGTGTTTGTCAATGACTTGAAAGAAAACCCTCACACATTAAAAGAGCACTTGCATCAACGTTTTAGTTTATTTCGGCAGGAATTATTGAGGAAAACTCATTGGTCCTATATTCCCCCAAATCGACCGAATGCTGAAGGCTATTTGCATTTTTTTTTTGGAGAAACCCTTATCAACCTATCGGAAGACGTTGCAGTAGCAATTCTTAGAACTTTGTGGTTTTAGAATGATGGTGCATCCGCTTATCACGGTATAACAGTTTGGGAACAACTCGAATTAGCGACACTACGAATACCATTACCAAAAAAATGATACAATTAACCAATTACCAATCAGGGCTATGAAATGTGTTGAAGCTGGAAGAAGTCATTTTGAGCATTTGCTCTAGTGTTATCTTTTTTAAGTAATTCTGATGCAAGCCTTTTAGGTCCCATTAATACATATTTCCTAATTTTTAATTCACATAGGAAAACAAAGAACGATTATTGAATCTCGTTTTCGTCAATGAAATTGGCTTAATAAACTAGGACAGAACAACGCAGACTATTATAGTTATTTCTATAACTTTATAAATTTAAATTAAAGAATCTTCAAGTTTTCCCAAAACTTTATTTTTATTTATTTACAGTAATGTTATGGAGATAATAAGTTTGCCTACTTCCAGTATTTAGTTAAAATATTTAAAATTATAACCAGATATTTGCTTTACAATATTACTATTACACAGATTCGATCGTTTTATCTCTAATAATAACCGAGATACCCCAAAAAGATAGCGACACTGCAGTTTACAGTAAATATTTTCTGCAAGGAGGCGGCAGATCAAGTTTCGCTCTTTTCAGTATATGCGATATATTTTTAAATTCGCGTCTGCTAACTTCCAATTTACTATATCTAAATTGTGCGAGTTGTTGTAAATAATACGTTATATTATCAAGATCAAGACAGAAATCCGTAACTGGAATATTTTGCTACCTACTACCACTGGCATAGCATCTTGTTACTTTTCATTTTGTAGGATATATGCTTTTACAAAATTCTTAAATATGATCATTTGGGCATAATTCTTTTAAATACGCGTTTGGAACACTTGCAGTAACATGTACTTTCGACAATGATTTATTTGATTACTACATAGTATTACAACAGTAAGTACATAAATGAATTTGTCTTTTACTAAATAGTAAACGTATAAAATCACAAGTAGAGCTTTATACAGACACGATATTAATCAACATTTAATTTCCTAAAACTTCCTTCCACACCAAACATTTCAGCTGAAGTTTTTGGTTTACCAGGTCGCTTACTTTCATCTGATCCATACTGTTCATCTTGAATAAACCAGTCTCTATATTTTTCTAATTTATGTCTCCATTCATCTTAAACATTTTACAGATATAGCTTTATTAAATATTTAATTATATTATTTACTTATTTTACCATTATTTTTAGATATAGATCCAGCTTTACCACCATACTCTTCAGGAAAAACTTCACGAGGTACATATTCAAAAAGTTGCTCTATTGCATCTTCTCTCAATATTTTAAACTACAATAACAAATATATAAATGTCAACGCGGAGGATGTTCAATATAACAACCATTTACCCGACTTCTCAACTTTTCACTAAAAAATGGCAGAAACATGTTTATCACGACATCGTAAACTGCTGATGTATTCGCAAAATAAACTCCCTTTAGTCTTAATGGATAAGCGCTTTGCAAGGTGAGCATAACTTTCTTGCAGATTGTGGGAGTTAAGTGCTTGATATATTTTATAGAAAATCCTGTCATATCATGGACAATGTATAATCCGTTGACAATAAAATTATCATCTTCATTTAAAAGAACATCTAGAGACATAAGCCCTATTCTGAGTAAATCTAAAAAGTGGTGACTTTCTGGGTTAAATACTTTCCATCTCACTAGCAGAAGAGTTGGAATTCCTGCCTGTGCAGTACTTTCCGTGAAGACAACCATTCCTCTGAAAAAAAGTACACAGAGTATACAAAACTTTTACAAACGAATACTAACTTTGCTCTATTCATAGGATAATGTCAAATCGCATAGAAGCCGCGTCCAATTTAAAATAGTTACTAAATTAAGATCTCAAAAGAATAAAATTATAGGTAATGAACTGATATCATGATAGAAAGAAATCAAAATATCAAAGTAGATTAAAAGAGACAAAACAGCTTTGGGGAAAAAATCAACAGAAAAGGAACTTATTACAAAGCTTTGCCTCATAAATAAAAAGAAAGATGTCTGCAGATAAGTAATGTTATTTTTATATAGTACTCGTACTTAACTGTTTATCTAGAATTTCCTGGAATTTTTTGAGAGAGGGATCCCAGCCCAAAAATATTTCTGGTGATAAAGTTTTCATGGTGTAAAAATAATCCAACTTCTCTTTCGTCCTCTGTAGACTGAATTTAGAGCTGCGTAGGAAGCTTAACAAAAATTGCGGATCTTGAACACGTAAAAAATGAGTTAAATATCATACGATACTAATTAAAAACCCAAAAGCTAACCTTTTCTGCAGTTAAGATGGGGCTGCTTCTCAATCCATTCTTGAATATGTTGCAAGTCTTCGTTTAGTCTTTTCGAATCTTCATTTAGTTCTTTTTTGGCTTTTTCTTGTAGTGTCGGAGATAGTGGGCGGATCTCCATCTTTTACTAACTTGATCTACAAGATAAAATATAACTGCTTAAGTTAAACGGTGCTAGATTTTTATGTTAAGTGGGCTTTTGATTATTTAGTTCAATTGAGTTTCAAACTTTACTTGTTTTCATTTTGAGATTTAATTTTACCAGCAAATTATGTTAATTGCGGTGTGCGCATTTAGCTTTTTTGAAAATTCTTGAGAGTTTCTAACCGAGCCCTTTCTGAGAAATAGAAATATGAAAATTATTTCAAATTAAAACGTTTATAGAATCAGTCATATTTCATATCACATAAAGCTCATTCTAAGTGGGTTTTCTTCAGCAAACTAGTTCTATTGGTGATGAACTATACCCAATTTTGTGTTGAAAAACCAATCAAAAAAGTGATTCTTGAAAAATGTACTGAATAAGAAATCCTGGTAAAAGTTTGTTTCCTAAAGTAGATTCTCTAAAACTAAATGATTTGAAAATTAAAAAGAAGGTAATTGTTTGGACCAACCGTTTTTAAACTTTGTAACCGTCGAAACCGGAAAAAGAGGCCCTAAAGAGCACCATTATAAAATTAGATGTGCTCACAGCTGCTTAAAGTCAAAGATGGGCGAGGTTCAAACAAGAATCTTCTATAGTTATCTTAGAATGAACTCAAAGTGTTAGGATAAAATAATGGGCCAAACTAAATTTGAACGCAAAACACCAAGTCCCTAGATAAAGCATAATGTTCCTAATCCAACTTCTAATTCGGTATATGATTGCATGACCATGAAGATATACAGGGAAGTTCATGATGTCAGGTGTCGATATGTAATTTCTTAATAATTTCAAAGGAATACTTTATTATCTTAGTCACCAATAACAGTTTTAGTCACTCGTAAAGCATTTCCACAAATTTACGATTTATTAACAAAGATATTGATTCACCTAGCGATACTTACTTTAGTTCGGCGTCAACATTAAGTTGTCTTATTAAACTAACTTAATTCTTCTGAAAAGCAGTCGTCTTGGATTCCACGTTGCTTTGCAAGCTTACAGTATGAAATACAATGATAACATTCTGCATACTATAGTTTTACACAAAATAACTCTGTTGATTCACAGCAAGAGCCCAAAGTTCTTTACGAAATCCCAGAACTAGTTTTTTATATAACTTGCATTGATATTCACGAACCACGACAGTTTACAAAGAATTCCACTGATAGAGTCCCATACGATTGTGTACGTCAAAATAGGATTAAAAGTAAGGCTAACTGACCTTTGCTAATCTACCTTGATCCGTAGACTGATCAAATTGCCCCGCTATGCGTTATCACTCGTGAAGAAAAATTCCAAGTTGTAAGGTTGCTGCAATGTAGCTGTTTTACCCAGCCGAAAATACTACCGGTAATAAGATCTTACACAAGATCACGAAACGTTATCCACGGTAAAGTATAAACTTACTTTTAACGGGGTTAATGATGTTCGAAGACGTTTTTACACTCAGTTAATATCCAAACTGAAAGAACCAAAGCAAACACAAAAACTTAACAAAACTGAATAAACAGGGTTATAGACTATCAACACCTTTCAACTGGGGATATCACAGTGGGCAAAGGCCGCCAGACCCCAAAGCTCAATCTGCTCTCGTAATTAATTTAATTGATTAATTTCTTTATACATTGAAATAATAATTTGTCTTGATATAACAACTATTAATAGCACTGAAATATATCGCAAAAACGAATTAAAAGGCTTCATGTGTACATTAAAATGAATGCTTGATACTAAAATAAAACGTAATAAAGGAATTATTTTTTATCCAGATATTTAATGACGCAACTCTTTTACGAAACAACTGTTTTGCACAGTCGTCAACTTGCAAACACTAAATTAGAAACAGAAACGTACTTAAAGATTTGGAATTATAACGAAAAGATACTAGATTTACAAAATGTAGGTATATTACAACTTTTATTTTAGTTATAATGTATGCGACCCAGATAGTGAATTTACTTCTTATAATTTGTGGTCGCCACATATTTTGTTTTCATTTAAGATTGTTGGTTAAATTTGTAATGTTGTAACGTATCAGCATTGTTTATAAACAATGGTATCAGTAAAGAATTTCTTCATACTTTATACACACTGTGTCCGAAAAGTGCAACAAAAAACAGTTTAATTTCTGTAATGGAAAGGCATCCCTTTATTTATTGTACTCATTTGATAGAGAATATTTTTCTTTTTTCTATAATATAAAGCTTTGATACACTTCTATAAGTAAATTTTTATTAAAAAGCAGAAAAAGTGTTCCCGAGTTTATTTCAGTATTAATCTATTATTATGAATTGAAAATTTTTTAAACAACCACACTGTATTGTTCATACAAGATGTTTAAAGTGTACACTATTCACAGCATGGCAGTGATAAAGTCGTCTTTCAAATCATTTATAATATGAAAACAGATATTAGAGATACCAACACCAGAAACAATTCAAAATTCAAAATGCAATAAATGAATTTGAAAGATGACTTTTAGGTATTGTACGTATGTAATTTATAACACCGGGAAGATCAAGGCTTTCAAGTTTCTGTATTTTAAACACGGATTTTCAATTTTAAAGTTTTTAAGTTCCGAAGGCGAGAGAATGACTTAAATGCACATCTAAAAGAAGATGTATAATCGCAACTACACTAAAATTCGTATGTTCATTCTTATTTCCAAAATCATCAGATGAATTACAAAAATGTTCCCATCTATTATCATTAAATTGTATTTGTATGTATATTAGGGTGGTCCTTATTTTTCGACTTTTGAATTTTTTGTGCAGGACCCTGCCATTTTGTTCCTTTATACAGGGTGTTTGTTCACCACCGCACTGTGGGCTGAATCGCAATTCTAGCTGGACAAAATTATCTTTTTTGGCAAAGCAACTCAAAATGTGATAAGAAACATGGAAAATATATTGAAAAAATCTTTAGAACGTTTTATATGTGTTTTAGGCAAAAATCACAAAAACAGAAATTGGATAATTATACTAACAATATATTGTATTGCCAAACACATGAAAATATTATAATTACTCAAATAATGCTATCATCTTCAGTGGTTTCGTTGTCATCATCATCATCATGTTCAGCTGCTTTGTCTTGGTCGTCTTTATTTGCACAGCCCATAGTTGAAATAGCAGTATTTTCTGGATTGTCAGATTCTTTAATATTTAATAAGAATGAACGTCTTGGGGCAATTTTTTTCTTTCGTCTTCCGTAGACCTCTACAAGTGGAAATTACAGGATCGGATGACACTAAGAGCATCAGATTCCTCGTGGTATTCGTCCTAGAATTTTTTTGAATATGGTGCTGCCGGAATCTTTTATAATTTTTATTGCTGGCTTTCTGAGCCTCTTCAGAGAACATACCAATTGGTAGGAGTAGGGACTTGATTACCTGTGACCCATGCACAAGAATTTTTTAAAAGCTCGCTGGCATTCCATACCACCCATATTTTTCCACAAATAATTCTGCAGTGGCCTTGGTAAATTCATTAAATTTGTTAGGATTTATTTCATGATCAGGACGATCAAAATAATACCAAATCTTTTAATTAGATTTTCGTCCACTCTCGTTATTTCGGAAGCTTTTTGGTGGTTGTCAAAAAACCGTCTTGCGACATTTCCTGTATTGGACGTTCTTCCACCTTGCACCACTTTATCAACTCTGATACCCAGTTCTCTTTAAAGTCGATTCTGAATGTCCTTCTTCCTCACTGCAAGTTGGTCTAGTTGCTCCTTAGTGGCATCACGAATAGTTGGGGCCTGGAGAACTAATTTGTAAGCTACATGAAGTATACATTCTAAACACTTGATCCGAGCATGCAAAGTTGAAAGACCATATCAAAAATTATCTTCAGCAATATCTAAAAGGATAAATGAATGTGTAACAATTATATATCAATTGTTTTTAATTATCTTTTCTCTTTATAGTTATAAAAAGTTCTTTTCGACGTATGTGCTTAGTACCTTATGTTATTGAGTAAAATTAATAATCACATTTGTTGCACTTCAGTGCAGATAGTACTTATATCGTCAATAACTCACACTTTAGGGAATATAAAAAAAGTAACTCTGAGCCTCTACTCTGCCTCTCTTTTTTTTACCGCTCTAAAGAAAATACAAATAATCGCGTATTTTTAAGCATATTAATAGTCAATTAAAACATTACTATCTCGTGTACACCTAAAAAATTATATTAGTTAGAAAGTATCGCTTTCAAACAACAAAAATATAAAATATGACATAAACGCTTTGCTTAAACTAAAAATTCACTAGAGACTGACACGTTAACTACGTTAACTATGGACAAATGACAGCAAGCCGACAACAAGCTCGTTACTAGGAGACAAATCAACGGAACGCCACTGCGCGGCGATTAGACATAATTTTCTGGTAGGTGGTTAGGGTAATTCATACGGAACAAGTTGATGCACGTTTGTCTCGTTTAAGATAACTTGATTTGTGTGTATTTTGTCCAGCTAGAAGTGCGATTCAGCCTACAGTGCGCCGTATATTCGAAAGGGGGTGGTAGAAGTCATGATTTGGAACTTATCTACCTAAATACGTATCAGGCAAAAATCAAGTGTTTAGAAAATAAAGTGACTATTTTACAAAGGAATATGCAGCGACTGCTAAATAAATATCATCGAAGTCAAAAGGAGCTTATCTCTATCAAACAACAGTTACAACATTCCAAGACACTTGCAGATAATAATGTAAAGAAATCACCGAAGACAAACAATATTCGACAGAAAATTAGTAATAACGACAAATATTTTAAAATGTCCAATAGTATTATCAATAATGTCAACACCAAAATACCAGGTCAAGTACACAAACAAGCTATTCAGGTTAAGATCAATCCTACCGAAAATTCAACATCAAGTGCTAAATCAAAAGTACTACTGTTAAGCGATAGTAACGGTCGTAATAGTGCGGACATCTTACAGTTCTGATAATTACAACATGCAGTGTATATTTAAGCCTAATGGCAAATACGAATATATAATTGAGGACCTAAATAATCTAGTTAAAAATTTTGGGAAAAAAGATTATATAATAATATGGGCTGGAAGTAATAACGCTTTGAGAGGAGAGAAACTGAACAAAAATGCATTTGATAAAATAAAAGTCGCCGCAAATAATACAAATATAATTTTTATATCAACTCCTTTTTGCAACAATCGTCCTATTCTTAACAATTTTATTTATGATATCAATTTGCAAGTATACAATAAAATACTAGAAGAAAATATATTAAGTGCGTATTATCTGGATATCAATTTACTGTTTAGTACTAATTCTGCAAATCACGGAATACAGTTAAAAAACAAAACAAATTTATATTATTCAAAAAAGTTGCTGAGTATATTGAAAATAAAAACATCGAATTTAATGACAACAACCTGGAAAAGTTTATAAACAGGGACAATCTAATTGCTATAATTCCATTTAGTCCAACAGCTTCTTTCTGTGTGTCTCAGCTTAGGGATTCCAATGTGGATTTTTGAACACAGCCTCCGGATCAGTTGGAAACACTTGTGTAAATGAACATATTACAAGTAGCAAAAGTAGTGTTAGTACATACGGACCAAGTAGAATACTCACAGTTGTAAATGAGAAAAAAGGTTCTAATGGCGATAGTGATTATAAAACAATGTCAATATACTACCAAAATGTGCGTGGACTTAGAACGAAAACGAGTGAGTTATATGATAATGTGTTGGCGAACGATTTTTTCTATTATTGTGTTTACAAAAACTAATTTAAATTGTTCTTTTGAAAATTGTGAAATTATGGATGATAGATACACAGTATATCGAAACGATCGTAAATGTGAATTAACTGGTAAACAAGGTGGAGGTGGAGTGTTGCTTGCAGTACGTAATAAATATAGTTCTTGTAAAGTCAACGCAGATAACATTGAAGGTATAGAGAGTTTATGGGTTGTTTTTAAATATTTACATTAGAGTATTTTAGTTAGTTTAGTTTATATTCCTCCCAAATCAATAACTGAAAAATACCGTCTGTATTTTGAAATGTTTGAAAACGTTTGCAGAATGAGGTTCGATAGTACAATTGTTATTGGCGATTTTAATGTACCACAGGTTTCGGGAACTAATTACGACTTTTCTAAAGGTGGAGGATCAGCTAAATGCATTGGAGAGTTTATACAGTTGTACAATTTACATTCTGTCAATAATATTTTGAATTCTAAGAACGCTACTTTAGATTTGGTTTTAACCAATTTACAATGTGTAGTAGAAGAAGATGCAGTACCTCTCGTTAAAGTTGATCTGGCTTATCATCCTGCTTTAGCTATAACTTTTAAGGTTAGTTGGAACAAAAAACTGCAATAAGAAGGGTAAGAACTGCTCATATTACTACAATTTTAAAAAAGCTAATTTTGATTTGATGTATAACATTACTAGGTTTACCGATTGGACTTTTATTAAGTACGAGACGAACGTTGATATAGCACTAAACAAACTTTATGATGTTTTATATAATATTTTAGATCAGTGTGTTCCCAAAAATACAATAACCAATAAGTCGCGTAAATATCATTCGTGGTATGATAATATAAAAACAAAACTTAAGGAGAAACGGAAAGTTAGGCAACGTTAAAAAACCAATAATTTAAATCGTAACCTTAAACTCAAATTCAATGCTTTACGGAAGGATATTAAGAATTTAATTAAAAATGCACGCAAGAGATATTTACAAGAAGTTCAATTAGATATACGGGCTAATCCAAAAACATTCTGGGATTTTATTAGAGCGAAGAATAAAAAAGGGGGATTATTATTTGAGGTAACTCACAATAATGTCATATATACCAGGGATAAGTTGATAGTTTCTGCTTTTGCCAAATACTTCAGTTCGGTCTACTCTAAAGATAATACTAATACAACAAATAATAACTTCCAATTAGATTACGGAACTGAGTGTCTAAATATTCGGAATATATCCATAGATCAGGTGACAACAGCCATTAAGCAGCTAAAACCGCGTGCTTCTCCTGGTGAAGATAATATTCCGTCTTATTTAATCCGAGTTTCTGTCTGAACCGTTAACGGCGATCTTTAATTTAAGTTTAGATACAGGCAAATTTCCAACTCGTCTTAAAAAAGCCTGGATCAGACCTATTCATAAGTCCGCCGATATTTACGCGGTTGACAATTATCGTCCTGTGGCTGTACTAAATACATTTAGTACAATTTTCGAAGCAGTCTTACATTTGCAAATTTATAATCATGTTAAAACTGTAATAAGTAAATATCAACATGGATTTGTTCCTAAAAAGTCGACAGTTACAAGTTTACTAACCTTTACAGATATTATTTCCGAAAATATAAATAATAAGTTACAAACTGATGTCGTTTATTTAGACGCTGCAAAAGCATTCGATAAAGTGGATTTTAATGTTCTTATTAGCAAACTCAAGGCGTTTGGTTTTAGTGATAAATTGCTCAAATTTTTTAAATCTTATTTAACTGAAAGATCAATGTCTGTACGTTATAATCATGTTTTTTCTGAGAATTTCGTTCCAACGTCGGGGGTCCCACAAGGTTCAACGCTAGGCCCTTTATTATTTTTATTATTTATAAATGATCTGCCTCGCTGCATCACGTCCAGTGAAATATTATTATATGCAGATGATGTTAGACTGTTTCGAAAAGTAAATAATAATCAAGACTGCATAGTGCTTCAGAATGATTTAAACCGTTTAGTAAGCTGGTATGATAAAAATAAATTACAACTTAATACCAAAAAATGTCAAGTTATCTCTTTCAGCCGTAAACAAACTGAACTAACTCACAATTACACGATAATGGGAATTACATTGCAGAAGGTAACTGAAGTTAAAGATTTGGGTGTAATATTTACTTCCAAACTAAAATTTAGTCGTCATATTGAGGAATGTGCGAAAGAGGCCAATCGGAAGTTAGGATGGGTACTTAGAAACAGTAAAGATTTTTGTACGGAAACTACTTTGCTACTATATAATGCTTATGTACTTTCGAAATTGGAATATGCCGCTGTAATTTGGGCTCCTAGGTCTTTTATGGATATTGATATTGTGGAGAAACTTCAAAAATGCTTTTTGAGGCATCTCTATTATCGAAAGTATGGGATATTTCCTAATTTTAAACATCACGTAGCATACAATGTTCAGCTTGAAAAGTTTGAAACGAAAAGATTAGAGACTAGGCGCAGGTTAATTTCAATCACTACTGTTTATAAAGCTCTCCACTATCAAATCGACTGTGAACAGTTGTTACATAAGTGCAGTTTTATTGTTCCTAACATTAGATGTCGAATAAAAAATGTACCATTCAGAACTTTTAACACATGTTCACCAATCATTACAGTTCTGAATGATGTTAATGATTTTTCAAAAATATATAAATTTGATTTATTTAGCGATACTTATTCCTATATTATTAAAGCCTGTGATGGTAAATAACTGTGATTCTTTTTATACTATAAATATTTATGTATTGATATAAAACTTTTTTTTTATTGCGCACAATTATTTTAATTTTACACTTTTATTTTATAGCTAAATGTTGTATTCTAATTATTTGTATTTTGAATTTTTGTGTGAAAGATAATTATTTAATACTCCTAGTATATTTTATTTATCGCACGTAAGGATTATCTACAATATTTTGAAATCATTTGATATTTTATTATTTATATATATTGACATTGGTGTTTAGATTCTAGTCCATGTCTTTTATTTGAATGACATTTTATACAGTTGTATTTGTCCTATTCAAGCAGCTGTGCTCAATTTTTGTATTTTAATTTGTTGTTCTCTGTTGTGTATTATTACTGATGTTTACAATTTTTTGTTTGATGTTTTTAACTTTGTTACGCGGCACATAATTTTAGATTTATTGTAATTCTCTGTAATTGGCTATGTAGCTGTTGAGAATAAAGGTTATTATTATTATTATTATTATTATTATTATTATTATTATACAAAGTTCCACGGTTTTTGAGATAATATCATTTTTCATAATTTCACCTAATCGGACGTATTTCCCCATTTAAATGTGAACACCACAATATTGGAAACTTTTAATTTGAAGGTAATGATAATTTTATAATAATAATTTATCATCTTTCTGCCACTTAGGCTATTAAGTTACATGAAATTTCTAATTTACAGGAGTAATTCGAAAAGTTTGGTTGGAAATGATCAAGAGGAAGGAAGCTGCACTAAGCAGACAACTCAGATTGTCATATTAAATATGAATCATTTAAATAATTTGTATGTAACTAATAACTAATAACTAACTAATAAATAGCTCCTTTCTTAAAATTTACGTTTTACATAGCCGCCTTTTACATTTTTTAAATAATATAGCTACCACAAAATCCGCTGTAAGTAAAAAATGAAATAAAACAAGATTATAAACACAAACTTGAAATTATTGTGAGTACATTAGCAACCAATAGTCTACAAGTAACTCGTATGCAATAAATATGCAATAATCAAAACAAATATGTATATTTCCCCAAAAAAAATTTATATTGGGTATATGTTGGTGAGAAATGTGTTACCAATAAGTTGAACAAGATGGCAACCCAAGGGCGCTAGTAAATGCTTTTCTAAATCAATATTCCTATATTAGATTAACATTGGCAGCCAATATGTTACCAATAAGCGTAACGGGATGTGTTTCTTATATTATTTTCTTTTGTATCGCCTATCTAGTGGGCAAACTTGGCCGCCAATGTTTAACCAATATAAAGAAGCGTTGCATTTGACGTATAATCCCTTGGGAAGAGATTCAAATGTATTTTTGAACTGCAACCACATTTTATAATTTCCCCTAATCGTAATTAAATTGATAATTGGGAGTCGTACATTGTTTGTAGTAGTTAAATTGTTTTGTAATTAATCATTTGTATTGACTGAGATGGAATCTCCCCAACATCATTAGAATTTTGAGGACAAAACTCCTTTAAGATAAATTTTGCAGTGATCAAATAAGAATTATAATATGTTAGTATGTATGAATGAATCCTTGCTTTAAAACCGACGTTGTATTTTTTATCTCATAAACTATTGCCCTGACAAAAAGATTTTTCACAGGAATTATGATAGTATTTTTTTAAAATTAAATATGAGATATACTTCATGTTTTTAGAAAAATCCCACAATTTCGGAAATGGCTTGACGAGCCGCCGAGCACAAGTTCGCTTATTAATTTTTATTTAATTAATCTTTAATTATTAAAAAAACTTGTCAAGAATAACAATACTTGTAATTCATTATCAGTGGCGGAGAAGATCCTTCCAGTCGCTATCTAGTTCCAGATCCACATACTTTTTCAAACCTGGATTTAGTTCAGATACAAGATCGTCCGTTTAATTATGTACCTAGATACAGTTCCAAGATCTATCAAAAAGTATCTAGATCCTTCTTAGATACTTTTTATTGTTGTTTCAGGAAATGATAATAATAATAATAAATAATACAGAATAGATTTATTATTTGCATTTTAACAAATTTAGTGTTTCATGCATAAAGTTAACATACAACAACAACATACATATAAATATTAAATTAACCTTGGCCAAAACACAGTTATGCTAATCCTTTAATGTTTGATGACACAATTTACCTGCTGTACGTGACAACTGCAAAAACATGCTCCACTGCAGCACCAACGTAATAAAAGCAGTTTGAGAGACCGCATGGTTTCTAATTAACTATCTGAAAATGCAGAATTACGTGTATTTTTGTTCACTGTTGTGTCTTTTGCTTGCAAACCTAGAACATCTAAGAACTACAAAGTGGTTGCTGGTTTCTTAAATTATATTTTAGTAGTGTAATACTTAATAAATATTATCACATTTATAAATTTTGTTTTTATGATAAAATCGTTTGATAAACATGACAGAACAGTTTTTATTTTGCTTAAAGAAGTTTATTTTTGAATGGGTAAGCTTGCGTATTTTTTTATGGTTCCAAGTATTAACGTTCATTGTGTGGTAGATCGGAAATTGAGTATTAAAAAGGAAATTTTTCAAAAGTTAAGTAGAATTACTTTGATTGATCTAGTATGGATCTTGGATCTAAAGGCTTCAGATCCATCCAATTGGTATCTAGATTAGATCGCAAGATATTCTTCAAAACAGTATAGGATCTAGAAACTTGAATCTAGATATAGGATCTAGAAACTTGAATCTAGATCCTACCCAACACTGTGCTGCTGGTTGGCATTAATAACAGAATATTTATTAGATCGTTAGTTTTGTAAATAAATGAATAAGTTGTTATTGAAAATATAAATGTCGTAATATTATAATGTAAAAAAATCTGTTCTGTATAATTTATGAAAATAGAAGTATATTTATTGTTGAGTATAACTGTCTATCATTATTCTTAGTATTCGCTGCGACATAATATTTATAACATGGTTATGGGCCCAGCAATAGAAACCTTTTTCTCAATTTAAAGTGTCGGTGTTTCAAGTAGTGGATTTTTGAAACAGTAATTAAAAGAAAAGGTACGATAGGAAAATATGGATAGTATAAAACTAGGTATAACTAAATTAAATGAAGATAACTACCAAATATGGAAGTATAAAATGGAATTATTGCTCCGTAAAGAAAACTTGTGGAATGTTGTAACAAATGATAGACCTGGAGATAATGAAGAGGAATGGGAAGCAAGAGATGTAAATTCAAGAGCTACTATAGGATTGTTAATAGAAGATGATCAGTTGCATCATATTAAAACTGCCAATAAAGCAAAAACATTATGGCAAATTTAGAACATTATTATGAAAAACCTTTATTACGGACCAAGATATTTTTACTAAAACAATTGTGTCGAATGAGATTAGACGAAAAAGGAAACGTAGAAGAACACATTCAGCAAATGGAGGATATTGTTTACAAATTGAAAATAATGGGTGAGAATTTTAGTGAACAACTTATAGTAACTTTTATGCTTTGTACCTTACCAGAGAGCTATGCTCCATTAATAAACGCACTTAAAAGCAGACCAGTAAAGGAACTGACAATAAATTTCGTAAAAAGAAGGCTCATTGATGAATATAAACAAAGCAATTAACATATAGATATGATTCCAAGTGAAGTTCAGTATTCAGCACTAAAAGTTAAGAAGAAATATGAAAAGAAATGCCATTCTTGTAAAAGAGAAGGGCACCTGAAACAAAACTGTTATTTTCTTAAAAATAAAGAAAATTATAAAGGAAAATACAAAAATAAATTGTTACAAGAAGAAAATGAAGAAGAAGAAGAGACAAACAGCTGCTTTGGATTGGGGTTTGGGAGACGTAGTGATAGTTGGTATGTCGATTCTGGTGCGACCTGTCACATGTCAAATAATCAAAAGTATTTCGTGGCGTTGGGCTTTAACAATCAAAGTTATATTCATTTGGCGAATGGAAAAATGCTGAAATCAAAAGAAATGGGAATTGTTCGCTTGAACGTCGATAATGGTAATGAAATTAATAAAATACAATTAAATGATGTTTTATATATTCCAGAATTAGAAAGTAGTTTATTATCTGTTAGAAAATCTATAGAAAATGGTCTATGTGTTAACTTTAAAGACGAAAAATGCATAATAGCAGACGAAAATAGAAATGTTTTTGTAAGGGCTGCAATAAATCAACATTTATTTAAGATTGATCTTCACCAAGCTAATGCATGTAAATTACAAGAAGTGTGAGTTTCAAAAGGGTGCATACATGAGTGATTTGGACATCGTCATCCAGATGCAATAAAGAAACTTATAAATAAAGAAATGGTTACGGGTATTAACTTGACAAATTGTCATGAAGTAACGTGTGACAGCTTAGAGGAAAGATGTCACAAAAACCTTTTGCATCCGAAACTTGAAATCAAAGCGAAGGTATTTTAGATTTAGTATACAGTGATTTGTGTGGACCCATGCAGACTACAACATTTGGTGGTAATCGATACATTTTTATCATAATTGACAATTATAGTTCATACACCATTGTTTATTTGTTAAAAAGTAAAACTGAAGTTTTATCAAGATTTCGTGAATATATAAGACTAGTAGAAATCAGTTTAAATTCAAACCAAAAATAATCAGATCTGACAGATGAGGTGAATACATCAATAGTGAATTTCAAGATTTGTTAAAGGAGGAAGGTATAGTATCACAACTAACAGCTCCATATTCCCCACAGCAAAATGGAAAAGCCGAACGTAAACACAGGACATTGATGGAAATGTCAAAATGTATGTTGTTAGAAGCTAACCTTCAAAAAGAGTTTTGGGGAGAGGCAATCCGTACAGCAAATTATCTGCAAAATCGACTTCTTACAAGTGGAAAGAACAAAACCCCATATAAACTATGGTATGGTGTGAAACCAAACATAAGTCATTTAAGAACTTTTGGTAGCACAGCTTATACTCTAATACCACGTGAAAGAAGACGAAAACTTGATGATAATTCGAAGAAAGTTATATTTGTAGGATACGAATCAGGATCAAAATATCGATTATTTGATACAAGCACAAAAAATAATTGTAATTAGCAGAAACGTACGTTTTGTGCAAGATTCTCATGAAGTCAAATGTATAGCAAAATTTAAAAACCAAGAAGATATTGTTGTCGGAATTTTAAATAAAGGTAATTCAATGACAAAGAATGTTCTAGGCAAAGAAACTGATAGAACTGAAAAGAAATTACAAATGGATGTTGAAGAGAGAGCAATAGAAGTAAAACAGAATATCTAAAAGAACAACAAAAGGTAAACCTCCGATTCGCTTTGAAAATGTAAGATTTAACAGAAAAATAGAAGTAGAACCACAAACATATAAAGCTGCAGTACAATGTCAAGAAATTAAACAATGGATAAATGCGATGAAAGAAGAAATTGAATCTTTAAAAGAAAAGAAGACTTGGACACTTACAAAACTACCAAGCAATAAGAACGTTGTTGGAAGTAAGTGGGTTTATACAATTAAAACAGGTTCTACAGGTAAACTTAAGACATAAAAAGCACGATTGGTGACAAAAGAATACTCCCAGACATTTGGTGAGAATTTTGATGAAGTCTTTGCACCAATAGTGAAACCAGCTATATTTCGAACACTACTAACTGCTGCCCAAAAGAATGGTTTAAAAATTTTTCATTACCATGTTAAGTCAGCATTTTTAAATGGGGACCTAAAGGAAGAAATTTATATAGTTCAACCTCAAGGTTTCGTAGAAGATGAAAAGAAGATTGTGTTTGCAAGTTACAGAAAAGCATCTATGCGCTTAAACAGGCAGGTCGAGCATGGAATGATAAAATAAATAAAAAATTAATAAGTCTTGGATTCAGAAGGGGTAAATCAGATTGTTGCCTCTATTCAAGAAAAGAAGAAAATGGATAGACATACCTGTTAATGTACGTAGATGATCTTTTACTAACAAATCCAGATAAATCAATTATTGCTAAAGTAGCTGAACAAACTGGAGAAGAAATGGAAATTAAATGCCTAGGTAATGTAGAAAAATATGTGGGAATAAATGTAGAGAAAAATTCAGATGGACTATACTGGATAAACCAAACGAGTTACGTTGACAATATCTTGAGAAAATTTGGTTTGGCAAATTCAAAAACTGCAAGAATACCACTGGATTTGGGTTATTATAAGATGAATTCGAATTTGTTACCCAATAATCGACTATAAAGGCAAGTAATTGGATCGTTGTTGTATATAGCTGCTAATACCAGACCAGATATTGCAATAAGTGTTTCAATATTGAGCAGACGAGTCAGCAATCCAAGAGCGCATGATTGGACAGAAGTTGAATGAATTCTACGCTATTTGAAAGGAACAAGACATTTACAGTTAAAAATGGGAGATTCTAAGAAGCTGAAGGAAACTCAGTTAGTTGATTATGCAGATGCTGATTAGGGTGGTGATAAAGAAGATTGGAAATCTAACAGCGCATACATGTTCTTTTATTTTGGTGGGCTCGTCAGCTGGAGTAGCAGAAAGCAAACATGCGTATCACTCTCATTAACGGAAGCTGGGTATATTTCATTGGCAGAAGCTTGCCAAGAAGCACTGTGGTTAAAGGGTTTACTCGAGGATTTTAATGAAGGTAAAAATTTGGAAATTGTGGTTAAAGAAGATAACCAAAGCTGCTTAAAGTTGTAAAGTTGTGAGAGAATTACCAACAGATCTAAACAATTATAATTTTTGTAAAGATTTAAATAATAACAATGTTGTAATGTTTCAGTATTGCCCCACAGATTCCATGGTTGCAGATGCGCTTACTAAACCATTAGCTGGTACGAAGTTTGGACGACATGTAGCTTCGATGGGCTTGTGCGATGTTATTTTTGAGAAGGGGGTTGTTGCTGGTTGGCAATAATAACAAAATATTTATTAGATCATGTTAGTTTTCTAAATAAATGAATAAGTTGTTATTGAAAATACAAATGTCGTAATATTATAATTGTAGCAACACTGACTCTCAACGTGTCAAAAAAAAAAGTTTTGTTGTTTACATGGTTTTTTGTTTTGTAAAAAACGTCAAGATAGTTCTAGAGGTTTTTTCTTTGTTCAAGGAAAAGTTTGTAGTTAATAAACTAATATAAAGTATTTCGTATTATCTCTTAAAAGACATGGGTGGAAATTACGGTTAGTAATTTGTTATCCGCAACAATAATGTAAAAAAATTTGTTCTGTATAATTTATGAAAATAGAAGTGTATTTATTGTTGAGTATAAGAGTCTATCATTATTCCTAGTGTTCACTGCGACATAATATTTATAACACACTGTTTATAATATACTTACACATTTCAAATACATAAGTAGGTTGTTTCTCAATATTAATATTAAGTCACCACTCCTCTTTGAAGAGGATCAGCATAAATATTTAACTTTGCACAATATAACATTTTGTATTCGTTGTATTCATTATGACGGGTACTTTAAAGTTAAATTTTGTATCTAAATGTTTTTATTAAAAAAAATGATTACAATGAAATTAATTAAATAACATAATTTATAATTATATTTTAACAATATTTTGTCTATCTCCAGAAAAAGTTTAACAAATTATTTTTATATTTATGAATTAAAAAAATACATAATAAAAATTTTCGGGGCCCCTATTAAGCGGGGGCCCTAAGCACGTGCTTAGTCTGCTCATGCATTAGTCCAGCCCCGGGAATGGATGTGAAATAGGAACGAAACACTTACTCGTTTTTCCTTTTGCAAGTTAGGTACAATCGACCAGTTTTCTTCTTGATCAATTAAAATTGTTCGCAGCGAATGGTTACTACAGTACCAGTTGAAGTTTTGTTGATTTTCCTTGCAAGCCGAGAATAGATGTCCGTACCTACTACTCTGGAAAACTGCGATGATGGAATATTCCTTTGATAATTGTTGAATTGATGATTTTAATAGGATTTCAGCACTAATTATTAATTAACTATCTCGATCGAAGCACCAATATTAAGACATAATAAACTCTATTTTTTTTGTAATTTGATTTTATTGTATAGTAAATAATATTAAATTAAGAAATGATTCCATTTATTGCACTTGTTTTTATTTTCTGCCATCTTGCGTACACATATATATTAGAGTAAGTTTTGGTTGCCTATCTTATCATTAGCGGTTTACATTAACAAATTCTATAACAACTTTTCAGGACGCTCTATTTAAAAATATCTACCTACGTACCTACTTGCACTGCAATTTAGAAAGCAATTTCCATAATGTCAATCGTCAGACAGTAGGTGGGTAATTAATCCTATTAGTCGCGTTAAAAAACATGAAAAAGAGCTTTCTGACCTCACCGCATTTTCTAACATCTAAATATTTGAAAGGGGGTTCAATAATTGCGGTTATTATAAATCTTGACAAAATATAATATACTTACATTGTATTCGTGATAAACTCAACGTTTTTAAATGTATCGCGGTCAGGTATACGGACAACTTTACTGAACCATCAACTATTTGATACCGCTCTTTGATTATGTTTTATTTACTGAGAGTCAGACGTTTTATTATGTAGCCCGGTTTCTAGTGACGTACTAGAAGAGCGTCAATTTCGTATGCCTATATCTTCAAATAAACCTTGATTGCTGCATAAATTTATTTTTATTACCTTGTTCGTTTGAGTTAAGGAAAATTACAAACTTAGTCTTAATGTACAATGTTTTATTTATAAACGTAAAAGACGTTCTAGGTTCATAAAAGAAAGGTAAATAATAAATAAATGCACAACAGATTAAAATAATACAGGGTGTTGTTTTAAGACTTACCACATTTTATATCTAGCAAACACATCGAAATATCTAAACAAGAAAATGTAGGTCAATTTATTATATGTAGGGAACCAAGATATACAGATTTAACTTGATAATGCATGTTGCTGCTTTTGCTTCAGCGCACCTAATACTCAAAATATTAAATGACACCACATCACTTGCAGTACATCATTTAAAAGGGAATAACAACGTAAATCTTTTGCTGGTAATAAAATTAAAATCGGTGATGGTGGTGGTGGTGGTGGTGATGGTGTATATTGTATACAGAATATCATATAAGCGGACCTTACTCTAATTTAGATCTCACACAATTTTCAGGCAATGCATGTTAGAGTAATCTTTGCAATTCTTATAAATAAAACCAAAGGTCTTAATCTCAGCCGATAAAACTTGATCAGTATGTTCAACAAAAAAGAGTTTAACAGCAATACTAGCATCTTTTACATTGGTTAAGCGTTTTGGAATCTAATAATTGATAGACTAACTAGTTATAGTTCAGAGGGTTATGAATTCTACTAAACGACACAATGAAACATTTGTCGGTATTTAAACTGAGACAATTGCCGGTACACCAGTTACACGACTGATAAGTTCTGTTTTGCAGGTACATCTAGTCAGGTTTGTCACGTATTTGATGGAATAGTTAAAGATTATCGGCAACCAGTAATGTTTGACATTGTATGGCTGAGGAAAGGTCGTTGATAAAAATTAAAAAGAGTAACGGCCCCAGGTTGGAATCCTGAAGAATACCAGACCCAGGGATAAACGAAGTAGATCTGATGTTATAATACTCAACTTGCATTCTACTTTCAAAGAAATAAAAACTGAATAGTTGTAGTAATAATAGAAAAAAATTAACAGCCAATTTACAGAGAAGTATATACAGATCAATCTGATCGAAAACTTTTGAAAAATCTGTATATACCACATTGACCTGTTCTTGAGGATTCAAGACTTCCCGGAGATATCGAGTAACACAGGCAAGATTTGTGACTGTAGGTCTCTTTGTCATAAATTCACATTAAGAGGGAGATATATTTAACATAATAGGAAAACAAATTATATTATACAGGTATTACATTAAAAAAACTTTTAAAAAATTGCTTAATGTAAATATCGGCCAGTAGTTGTTAACAACTGTTGTATCACTCTTTTTCAGAACAGAAAGAATGCGTGCCTGTTTTCATATATCAGGAAAGGTAGAACTGTGTGGGATGAGATTGAATAGCATGTAAAGTATGTAGGGTAAAATCATTTTACATTACATCATTACAAGTATTCAAGAAGCTAGTTGGACGGCTACCCCAAAATTAAGGAATTTAAAACCTAATATGCTAAATCTTCCCTATGAAATCACACAACTAGTTAAGGTAAAGAAAAGGGCTAGAACACAATGGCAGCGAGCTCATAACGTTGAAAATCGTAGAAAATTCAACCATCTAAACAATAAACTAAAAGAGAAGTTAAAAGAAATACGAAATGACACTTTCCAAATGTATCTCACCTCACGGTCTGCCAAAGAAAACACCATCTGAGAAGCTACAAAGCGCTTCAAAAAACCAACCACACAGATACCACCTTTAAAAAGTTCAGCAGGCTCCTGGTTAAGATCAGACAAAGAAAAAGCAGAAAAATTTGACCAACATTTGGAGACAACTTTCACACCATATGCGGACGAAGAAAATATTGAAATAGAAAACTTCCTAAACTCTCCCCGCCAGATGTTTCTCCCCATTGAAAAGTTTACCAAAACTGAAATTAAAAAAGAAATAAAGCTGTTGAACAACAGAAAATCACCGGGATACGACCTAATTGATGCGATAGTACTTAAATAGCTACCTGATTGAAGAATGCAAAATTCTACAAATTTTATTTAACTCAATACTGCGTCTTAGCTATTGGCCAGTACAGTTAAGATTTGCCCAGATCATTTTTATACCTAAACCTGGAAAACCCTTTGATAAAATAAATTCTTATCGTCCCATAAGTCTCCTTCCAATGATATCCAAGTTGCTGGAAAAACTATTGCTGAAAAGGATTCCCCACGATGAACTTCAAGACTGCCAGACCACCAATTCGGGTTTCGCCATCAATATTCAACAATCCAGCAGTGCTATAGACTTATCAACTCTATGCAGTCAGCCCTCGAAAACAAAGTATTCTGTTAAGCGGTATTTCTGGACGTACGCCAAGCATTTGATAGAGTTTGGCACAGAAAACTACTATCGAAAATCAAATAACTTCTTTCCCATAATAACTGCCAAATTTTCCAAAGTTACCTAAAAAATCGTCACTTTCAAACAGGAATCAGAGATGAAACCTCGGATATAAAACAAATTAGAGCTTGCGTACTTCAAGGGAGAGTGCTAGGTCCCTTACTATATTTGTTATTCACATATGATATCCCTTCCATGCTGACAACACAGCGCTATTAGCTTTCAGCGATGATCCGGCAATGGCATCAAGGTTATCACAAAGACACCTAAAGCTTGTGGAAAGTAGATGACAGCATGGGAAATAAAAATTAATGAAAACAAATGTCTATACGTCACGTACACAACAAGGTGGTCTACATGTCCCTCAGTAACTATAAATCACCAAATAATACCCCAAGTCACAACAGCCAAATCGAGGAGAAATCAACACACCGTAGAAAACAAACTATTAATCTACAAAACTATATTCCGTCCCATATGATTATGTGGTTGCAAAATGTGGGGATGTGCAAGTAAGTCAACAATTAACACAATACAAAGATTTCAGTCCAAGTGTCTTCGCATGACAGTAAACGCTCCATGGTTTGTTACAAACCAAACTGCACACGGACCTTGGAGTTCCATATGTGAAAGAAGCCTTCAAGAAGCAAGCTATAAAATATCATAAAAAGCTGCAATGGCATCCTAATGAAATAGTCAGTTCATTAAAGAAAGAACCAAACAGAAGAAGATTGAAGAGGAAATGGCCAATAGATATATCAGCAGCTTAACGAAGTGACATCAGTGGGTGTCTTCCTCTCCTGTGATGGTGGTTGTAGTTGTAGAGTATTTTCTTATTTACTTTATTTACTTTATACGATTAGCTCACAGAATGTATTGTTCTGATTGCTAATAAACTCTACACAAAAAAATTTTAATGGTGCTAAATGTTTAAGTTATGTGAGCTTGTGACTATTTAGTTCAATTCAGTTTCAAACTTTACCCGTTTTCATTTTGACATTTTATTTTACAGGAAAATTATGTTGAATGTGCTCAAAATCAGAATAGACTAAGAATTTATTGGAACTCTACATGAAATCGATACAGGCAAGCATTTTTTAGAATTTTGAGATTTGCTAATCAGGACCTTTTCGAGAAATAAAAATTATTTCAAATTAAAACATTTATAGAATCAGTCATATTTCATATCATATAAACATGCATTCTAACTAGGTTTTTTTCAGCATTCTATTGGTGGTGAATTATAGCCATTTTTTGTGTTGGAAGGCCAACCAAAAAAGTAATTCTTAGACAATGTACAGACTTGTAATTGAGTTAAGTTAAGAAAGATTTTGGTAAAAGTTTGTTTCCTAAATTAGATTATCTAAAACCGAATGATTTGAAATTTGAAGAAAAAGCGATTGCCTGGACCAAACGTCTTTAAACTTTGTAACGGTCGAAACTGGAAAAAAGAGGCCCTAGGGTTCACCGTTATAAAATTAGTTGTGCTCACAGCTGCCTAAATTTATTTCAAATTAAAACGTTTATAGAATCATTCATATTTTATATCACATAAAAACTCATTTAATTGGGTTTTATTCAGCAAACTAGTTTTATTGATAATGAATTATGGCCAATTTTGTGTTGAAAGACCAACTAAAAACGCGATACTTAAAAATGTACAGATTTGTAATTGAGTTAAGATAAGAATCCAGGTAAAAGTTTGTTTCCTAAATTAGATTCTCTAAAACCAAATGATTTGCAATTTGAAGAGAAGGTTATTGCTTGGGCCAAACATCTTTTAACCTTGTAACGGCCCAAACCGGAAAAAGAGGCCCTAAGGAGTACCATTATAAAATTAGGTGTACCCGCAGCTGCTTAATGTCGAAAATGAGCGGGCTTCAAACTAGAATCTTATATAGTTATACGTTAATCTGGAAGTTTATAAAATTGCTACGCTATGCATTATCACTTGTGAAGAAAGATTCCAAGTTGCACAAGATTGTCGCAATGTGGTTGTTTTACCCAGTCGAAAACACCACCGGTAATTGGATCTTACATAAGATTCTGCACGGTAAAGTATAAGCTGACTCAGTGGTTTTTAAACTGAGGGTTGCACCCCTTTGGGGGGGGAGCGCCGTCGCTTAACAGGAGGGGAGCGTCGAATAAATGAACAATTCAAGGCATCTGGTATATCACAACGAAAGCATTAAAATAAATACAACATTTCTAGGGCATAGATTTAGTGACTAATATGTGCCTGCTTTGAAGGACACAGCCTACCCAGGTTTAGTTTTATATTCGAAATGCTCACTCTGAGCTTCTTTTCTATTTGAAATTTGTTTCTATATTTAGATTTTAAAGTAGCTACAGCAGAAAAACCAATTTCGCACAAATAAGAAGCGGGAAAAAGAAACAGTATCCGAAACACTTTTGCTTTAATAAAAGAATAATTGCAAGACAGTTCAGTCTAGAAATTTATTAAAGACTTAATAGCAAAATTTGATATTTCTGAGCTACTTGAAGAAAGCTGTATCAGTTGTTCTTTTTCTCTTTATATAACATTTACAGCATGTTGGATTCTTCTCTACATTTATAAGCAACAGATGCCTTTTTAGACTACAGTGGCTTGTAACAGTCTCAATTAAGAGATCCCCTGACTCTTACCCATCAGTAGTTCAACTTGGACGAGCTAAAACCGGTTATATGGTCTTTTGTCTAATGACAGCCACTGCTTCTTGGTCAACTCGTTTGTAAGCTTCTGCTTTCAAGTCTGATGGAATATGTGCTTTGAAATCTTCAGAAATGGTTTTTAGGCATAAACAGCTCGTGTTACGAGTGAATCTAAAAGAAACTATCAAGAAGAAGAAAATTTTAATTTTAATTCTTCTGATACTCGTAATGCATTGATAGGTTGTGATACTATGCCATATAACACATGGGCTGAAAAGTTCCAGGCCTAAGAAAGAAAACACGGTTTTTTTTGTTCAAAATTAGCTTTATTCATCAACGTAATTTCCATCAAGAACAACGCAATCATTCCAGCGCCGGTCTAACATTTCAATACCACTTTTGTAGAACGATTTATCTTTTGCCTCAAAATAGGACTCAGTTTCAGCGATAACCTCTTCATTCGAGCGAAATTTCTTACCGGCAAGCATTTTTTTAGGCCTGCGAACAGCCAGTAGTCGCTGGGAGCCAAATCTGGCGAATACGGTGGATGTGGGAGCAATTCGAAGTTCAATTCATGTAGTTTTGCCATTGTTTTGATTGACTTGTGACACGGTGCGTTGTCTTGATGAAACAAAATTTTTTTCTTTGCCATATGCGGTCGTTTCTTTGCAATTTCGGCCTTCAAACGCTCCAATAACGCTATATAATATTCACTGTTGATGGTATTTCCCTTCTCAAGATAGTCGATGAATATTACACCACGCACATCCCAAAATACCGAGGCCATAACCTTTCCAACCGATTGTTGTGCTTTCGGTCGCTTTGGACGAGGTTCGCCAGTTGCTGTCCACTCAGATGACGATCGTTTTGATTCCGGAGTGAAGTGATGGATCTATGTTTCATCCATTGTCACATATCGACGCATAAATTCCGGTTTGTTACGTTTAAACATGGCCAAACACTGCTCAGAAACATCAACACGTTCTTGTTTTTGGTGAACAGTGAGCAAACGCGGCACCCACTTTGAGCAGAGCTTTCTCATAGTCAAATGCTCATGCAATATAAAGCCAACACGTTCTTTTGATATCTTTACAATGTCAGCTAACTCACGCAACTTCACTTTTCGATCATTCAAAACGATTTTGTGGATTTTTTTGATGTTTTCTGGTGTTACCGCCTCATTTGGACGTCCACTGCGTTCTGCATCATCGGTGTCTCTACGACCACGTTTGAAGTCAGCAAACCAACGTTTTATTGTTGTTTCTGATGGAGCGGAGTCCCCATAACACTTTTCAAGCCATTGCTTCGCTTGAACGGTATTTTTTCCCATCAAGAAGCAGTGTAAAATTAAAACACGAAATTGTTTTTGATCCATTGTTTTGAAAATAACAAAAGTAGCGTCACTCTTAGCACAATAACTCACAAAATAATGAATAGAATATCTAGAAATTTTAACAGCTGTCTTTTGAAGGTTAGTACTAACTGAAAAAGCGGTGAATGCAATAGAACTAGCGCCATCTATTTGTTAGGCCTGGGACTTTTCAGCCCATGTGTTATATCTAGATTTTGTAAAGGTAAAAAGCCAACACACAACACCAAACATAGTAAGAGTTAGATAGATAGAACCGCAAATATTCACTGTGACTACTGTAAAAAGCCTGGACATAAGTATTTCCAGGTTTTGTTGATTTAAGAAACATTAGAGGAATTATAAAATAAACAAAAATGCTGCATTTATTGGTTTAGATCTTTCCAAAACAAATTTAACGAAGCAACAGAAATTAAAATAGGTCATAATCCAGTAAAATAGGGATTAAACCTCAGAATGAAAGATACAAAGCTGACGATTTGCATAGACCTTTGTCTCGACGTTATAAAGACGGGCTAAAAAGTCTCAAAAGATATCGTGTAGGCTAGTCAAGATATCAAAGGTCAAAAGTCACGAAATTCGGTTTTATGCAAGTATCTCGCTTTCCATGTCATTGGAGGTTATTACGAAAGTTGTAGAGCATACAATTCTCTACAAGCTTGGTTCTATACATTTTTCTGTACGATTAACCGTTTTCGGGATAGAGTGCGGAGAGTGTAAAGAGCGCATCCGTTTATAGGTTAACGCTATGTAAACTGCAGAGCCAGATGCACAGTACACTTTACAAAGTTAATTATATAATGAAATATATTATTGTTTGAGGTAAAATGCAAAGCGAGTTTTTTTTGACATGGTATCTTCGATAAGCCTAATCCATGTGGCACTGATGTAATGCAATACACATCCTCCTAGTAAATAGTCTCAGAAGCTACTCGGTTCACCTTTAAATACCATCACCAAGGCATGCGTTTCAAGATTTTTCATCTTTGTTGTCGTCCTCTTCTTCTGGTGGTCCAAATTCAATTTCCGGATTCTTATCGTCATCCTCGTTTTTCGTTATATTGGATTCTAAAACTTCAAGGCTCTTAGGAACAAATTCATTTTCTGTATCAAAATCACTTGATATTGATTAGGCGTTGAAGCATGCTTGCCCGTGACACTGGCCACAAACTGTGGAGCACTGCAACCCTACTTTCCTAAATCCACAGTTCACGCCACAACCTTTGTTGAAATTGCAGAAGATTCTATTCAATAGTTAGTCCGATGCTGGTGGCAATAATGTTATTGTCGGCTTCAGGATCTCGTTCTCTATATCCCATCCCCAATTTTCAGGTTGTAAATCTTTTCCTGTCCAGTATGGATCTGGAAGTAGGCCCGATAGATATGCTGACGAGCTGCTGCACTTGTAGATGGAAGAGATGATAATTCCGCCGGTCTGTTGAGTCTTGTTGATTTGATGAATTGTGTGTACCTAAAATTGTCAATACAGGGTTCTGATTTTGAAGCATTATGCATTGCTGAAAGAACACGTATTTTATTTTCAAATAATGTATCTGGAAGGCAGTTTTCCAGTTGAAATAATTGAGCTGACTGATACAACTCGGGGTTTTTTGCAAACATTTTTATAATTTGCAGTTTTCGTTTGTTAAACTGATGCATCCGCATTACTTATAATGTATATAAAATATTTAATATCAATAACAGCTTGTTAGCTTTAATAATGACAATAATAATATTTTATTATAAACTAACTTCGTAAAGTGTACTATGCATCTGGATCCGCAGTTTACGTAGCGTTAGTCTATAAACGGATGCACACTTTATCTCGAAAACGACTAATCATACAAAAAAATGCGTAGATTGAATTTTATGCTCTACAAATTCTGTAAGAACCTCCAACTGAAGTTATATCTTTACAAAATAACAACTGTGATTGTATTAGTATTTATGTTGTTAGCTATGTACTGAATGTCCATTTTTGATGTTGTTGGTGTGAGCATATGCGTAAACTTTATTAATAAATCGCAGAACATATTTTTTTATTTTGTAATTCTTTTTCTTTATTCTTAGCTACTGACACCGAAAAGAATGTGTTCTGTAACACTTTATTTTAGATTAGTTGCATTCCTTCACATTAATTCTTTAAAAAGAACATATACCCCGTCTCATTTCTATAATTCCAATCCATTTCAAATTTCTAGGGTTTTAATTGGATGCACTGTTATACCCCAAACTTATTTACGTTGGTGTCACTACTTTGAGTTACAAATTTCTCACTAGAATACTCTATGTCGCGTAAGTTATGTTAGAATGCAGTAAATTTGTTTTTATGTGCAAATCATTTTCATTGCAATTCATATTAAAGTAATGAACAAGAAAAATTAATTTTTATTCCAAATAATAAACAAAGGTAACTTTAAAATATGAGAACATTTTTGAATGAAAAAGGAACTTCAAAGTTAGTTTAGTTAGATTTAGATTAAACATATTAGTTAAATACATGATTAATTAGTTAACAGCAAACCAAAGAACAACAATAATCCAATGGGAGTAGCACAATAAGCTAACAGGCTGTAGTGTACTAGAAATTGGATAGCTTCCAGAAAGAAAAAAAATTAGAATAGATTCTGGCGTAAACTTCAGTTAGCATATAAAGAAGATTGTGGTTTATCTCCAGCCATGTCTTCATCAGAGTTTGAAATGTTTCATCAAAATTCAGATATTGTAGATATTTTCAAAGGAAGCTGACTTTTTGCATTAATAATATGTTGTTGTTGATACGTTTCTGTTATTTATAGTTTTGTATCGAAAGCCAATATCCAAAATAATTATATGTAGTAATGCCCTAGATCCAGCATAGTTTACTTCCGTTTTAACGTGTTCTAAGTAGTTAAGCTATTTAAAGAATAAATTTTCTATATTTTATTATGTTACAAATTATTCGTCTGCTAATCCAATAATAAAAGTATTTTCTGTTAACAATGTGTTTTTCAATATAAACCTTACCGTACGTTAAACGTTTCACATAGTCTCGAATATTGCTCTTTGAGTGACATTTGAGGTTTTAATTCTAAAAATTGTAGTTGGCATTTCAAAACTGATTTCTTTTAATTTGGCATCTAAACGATTTCTCCTTTTTCTGGAGTGCAAATCGGACATGTGTTCTTGTATTTGATGACAACCTAACCTCTACCGATTTCAAATAAAAACAAACAATCTATTTGATACTACCAACATTTCTCAATGAAAAACTCTAATCTTTAGAAGGTATTGTTACCAACACGACAAAAATTTAGCAGGAATTATAAAAACAAGACAGAGTATAAGATTAGGCAACCATCGTAACAAGGATGTAATGCGTGTAACGTGACAAACATTCTAATACATATCTTGTTTTTCAAAAGGCGACAAATGCAGCCGCAAGATTAATTTTAGAGTCCACTAGACTCAGGAACTCTTATAAACACCCTTATAGCATAACATCGAGAACCTTGGACTAAAAATGAAATTATAATATGTAAGAAATCAAATATGAGTTGAAATTAATGTTAAACACAAGTGGATTACTTTATGACGAAAAATTTCATTCTCTCATAAGAAATGTTCTGCATATTTTTTTAACTTGGTGTATTTGAATTTCATATTGTAAAGAAATAAAACAATAATATCCATTAACAGAGCATCTAATCGTCAAATAGCAGTAAATACTTCACCATGCAGAAAAATAGAATACAATAGTAAATCAGGGTAAAACTAACCTGTTATGCAAAATTGCCGTTCTTTAGACCATTTATTCTTATTATTTTTGGTTTCAGCTGCAATTGCTGCAACATCAACATTGCAAATTTCTCAAATATTTGTTTGCAGCATTCATTTGTAAAAGCAATAAAAGTTACATTTTTAAAAATTGACTCTTCGGCATTTCTTCAAATTTCTGGCAATTCAACCTATTTTAGCGAATTAGCTCAAAGTAATAGATGGCAGAGAAGGAAAATCCAATATGTTTTGCTGGGTACACATAATCAGCACAGCAGCCATTATGTTTACAGTGCTTGGATAAGCCAGCTGCACAACTGCAAAGAAATTGGGCAAGTTGTACTTCATTAGTAATTTTAAATTTCTCTCGAATTTCATGTGCTGATTCCAATAATGCACTTGTTTTCAAGCAGTTTAATTGAAATGAAACATCTTTCAAAAATGCCAAGTGTAATAACGTAGTGAGCATTTATTATAAATTGACCATTAATATATCTAGAAGTAGGGGCTACTTCTAGATAAACAAAAAGGTTCTTAAACAATAACTTTGTTTATCCATCTTTGAAATTGCTGCAACGTAAATAAATGGTTTAGTTTATAATGTAATTAAAAGTACCACATTATCTTAGGTCAGAGTAGGTTAAATTACACATTGATTAAAAATGTAGAAATTAATTTACACATTCAGAAACTCCTCTAGTCTCGAAAAAGACTGTTTTTAAATTAAAATGTAAATGAAAACTAACAAACCAAAAAGAAATCAAGGAAAACAACTAAACAGCGCTTACAAATCACTGGAATAAACAGAAATATACCTCCAACAATAATCTTAAATCTAGGCGCGTTGTGGCGTGTCGGCTAATGTAAATCGCGAATAGAGAAGAGTCTTCTATATTCAGTCCTATAATCTTACGTGTAAGTATAGTATTATGTGCTGTGGTTGTCTCTTTACGCTTAACAAGAACAATCAGAAAAAAAGATCAAATATCAGCTTTTTTTCTATTTTACTTTATAAAAAGGTGACTGCTAAAATAGGCTAACAACATGTTTAAATATTCCAGAGCTTCATGGAAATAGTTTTATAAAGAAAAGAATAGAAATAATATTACTGACTACTTAGCGTCAACTACTAAATATTACCTGAATTGTATTCTCTAAGTATGAACAAAAGTCACTGTGCTATTTATAACTAAAGCTGGAAGGTAGTCAAGCTCAGAACGTAATACTTGCTTTTAAGAATAAAAATAAATTGAAACGATTTTAAAAGAGGAAAGAAATAACTAGTGGAATAAACAAATAATATTAATTGTAAAACCGGTATAAATCTAACCTCTTCTAATTAAAAGATTAATTTTAATGTTTGATAACACAAATAATTGATGTGCTACGATTTCTTATGCATATTTGTTCACTTCTAATCTTCTGGAAAAAAATCTTATTATTATTTTTGATAATTTTTAGCAAACCTACCTAAAACCTTGAAACTTTTTTGAAAAATGTTAAAACTTGAAACAAATAAAAAACTACAATGAATATTTAACAGTAAATAAGAAAAGTAAAAACTTTCAATAAATATTTCTGAGGCAATTTTATTAAACTATTAAATTCAAATTCATTAGTTAGTTTTTTTTACTTTAGTGAAGACGGCCTGGTTTTGCGTTTTATTCTAATTTATATTGCAACAACGAATAAGTCAGTTAGCATGATGATACGTTCTCTATCACACGAACTTCAGATTCAAGCTGAAAACGAATTAAATGAAGTTTCCAGTAAAACAGGAGAAGATTTGGAACATATACGAGAATGGCTTAAAAAGCAACGTTAGAACAGGTAAATATGTAAACTTATTTTTCAATTATTGTATTAAGATTGATTGTTTAAGATGACCAGTGGTTGATAGCCTTCCTACGTGGTTGTAAATTTAGTCTTCAGCGTGCAAAAGAAAAAATTGATTATTTTCATACCATGAGAACTTTGATACCGGAATTTTTCGCTAACAGAGATCCATTTACGTCAGAAGTTCAAGCACTACTACGAGCTCGGTATGCACATAAAGAATAAATTAAATTAAATTAATTTACACTAACATAAGCAATAATGATTATTATTTCAGTGCTATCATACCTTTGCCGTATATTAAAGGTACAACCACTCCTAGAATAATCATGATTTCTTGGGAGCGCTGCGATCCTGACGTGATATTTCTTACGTCGCTCGTGAAAGTTTATTTCATGATTTTGGACATGTTAATGTACGAGGATGATAACTGTGTGATATCTGGAGTAATGATATGGCCGGATTACAAGCAATTTAATTTACATTATATACTCCAATATACTCCTAGTTTTATAAAAAAGCTACACTTAGTATGGTAAATGCATACCCACTCAGACTTAAAGGTATTCACTGCACAAATGCACCTTCGACTTTTGAGGCAATTTTCAATTTAGTTAAATCGTTTATGAATGAGAAGATGAAGAAAAGGGTTTGTTCTTTACATGTGTTCATTCTCTAGAAATAAAATTAGTAATATTTTAGATGAGTTTATACAGTACGAGCAATTCTGAAAAGGTTTTTCAACATATTCCGAAAAAGATGCTACCTAAGGAATTGGGAGGTGACAATGAATCCATTGAGGTGTTAGCAGGTTAATAGTATATAACAATAATAAATAGTCTAAATTATTGTTGATGACTGTTATTTTGCAGCATACTGGAAAAAAAAAGTTGAAAGCTATAGGGAGTGGTTTTTGGATGACGCTAAATATTGTTCTATTGAGGAATTAAGGAATGAACCATCAAAGACTGTTGATAATGTATTCGGCGTAGAGGGAACCTTTAGAAAACTGGCAATTGACTAAAATGTATTTTTTTTAAGTTTGTTTTTTTAACAATTGCGGGAAAACTGTAACTGTTTTATTGATTCTTTAATTAAATAAAATATGCTTTTAATGTTTTCAGAATAATTTCTTTCATGACACGCGGACCAAGAAAATCTTTGCTAATTCTGCAATAAATTTATTGTCGAGCTAAAATTTTCGTTTTATTTACTCTCTATACCTTAAAGCATGTCATAATCTTAAAGATGTCGTGGAAACTATCGTTCTTATCGTATGAACATCTAAAAGTGGAAAAATTACTTTCTTACTAAATCCGCAATGGCACATTTTTATTAAAAATTACTAAAAGCCCATTACATATAGCATTGCAACTAATCACCTGATTTCTCTATTAGTCTATTTATTTTGAATTCCTGTCACATTATAAAATACTTTTTTAAGCTTCAGCTTGAATATTATTATAAAGATCCTTGCGTGTCAATAAAGAAGAAAGCAATTCTTTGCTAATTGATTGCATGAATCTCAAAATTGATAGGATGTTGAATAAATCCATCATTGGTAACTCCATTCTTTATCTCCACCTTTATGAAGAGGTTTTATTACAGGGATCTTAAGACATTCTGGAAATATTTTCGCATTGAAAGATAAATTGATTAAATGTCCTACAGCTCTTTATGTGGTTTAAATACCTTTTATTTATGATTGAATGGTATTCCAACTTCCCTTTGTTATCCATCCATTTGAAATTTTATTTTTAACTTTTTTCCAAAGAAATAATTTCTCGAACCTAATTTTAATGATGCTTAGAAAAATACTAAATCCTTGGTTTACATCGTTTTTGCTAATTATGCAATTCTGATAAAAATGGTCGCAGTCTTTCGCGAACTGTTGAAAGTTATTTTTGCTAATAGTCCGATTAATTTTGATTTGCTTCGGAGATATTATGTTCTTCCCGTAATTATATTTACCCAAAACTACTTCGTGGTCTGCTAAACCCGGCAAAATTTCTGTTAGTATGACATTTGGTTTATAAGACATATACTTAATAGTACGTCTAATTTGTCAGTGAACGGTTAACATCTACCTGAGATCTATACATGAGTATGCATCAATTATTATCTTTTTACAATATAGATAGGCAAATTAAAAAGTAAATTCTTCTGTAAGATAATTTGTTATGAACATTTCAAAATTAACGTCTACCTGCGAATGTTAATGTAAATATGTTAAAATCTTATGCGAATTAAAGTTGCAAAACATACGAGGTATGTGAGAAAAGTAATGAGACTGATTTCATACTAACCAAAGTTTTTATTTTTTTCAAACAACAATGTTATCCTCTTCAAAGTAGTTCCCTTGGGCAGCTATACACCGGCAGAGTCGTTGTTCCCACTCTTGATAGCAGCACTGGAAGTCTTCAACTGGTATGGCTTTTAACTGGTCGGTCACAGTCTTTTGAATGTTCTCCAGAGTTCCAAAATGACGTCCTTTTTGGACATCTTTCAATTTCGGGAAAAGGAAAAAGTCACAAGGACTCAAATCAGGTGAATAGGGGAGATGAGGAACAACAGTAATGCGTTTTGAGGTCAAAAATTCACTGATGGAAATTGCTGTGTGACACGGAGCATTGTCATGATGAAGCATCCACTTGTCTGCAATGTCTGGTCTCACACGAATCACTCTCTTCCTGAGCTTTTCAAGGACACTTTTATACAACACTTTGTTGACAGTTTGTCCTGGTGGAACAAATTCTTTGTGCACGATACCCTTACCGTCAAAAAAACAAATCAGCATGGTCTTGATCTTTGATTTGCTCATTCGACATTTCATCGGCCGAGGAGATGACGGAGTGTGCCACTCTTCGCTTTGCCGCTTTGTTTCAGGATCGTACTCAAATATCCAGGATTCATCACCTGTGATCACACAATTGAAGAATTCTTGGTCATTGGCAATCCACTCAAGAAGATCAACGCACACGTTTTTTCGAATGTTTTTCTGTTCAGTTGTGAGGTTTTTCGGCACCATTTTGGCACAAATCTTCCGCATGTTCAAATTGTCTGTCAAGATTTGGTGCACGGTGAAAGCGTTTAAATTTAACTGTTCACTCATCATCCTTATTGTTAAACGACGGTCTGATCTCACAAGAGCCCTCACACGTTCAACGTTTTCGTCAGTTTTTGAAGTTGAAGGTCTCCCTGAGCGAGGTTCATCTTCAACGTGTTCTTGGCCGTCCAAAAATGATTTGTGCCAGTGGAAAACTTGTGCTCTTGATAAGCACTGTTCCCCATAGACCTGTTTCAACTTTTCAAAAGTCACACTCGCGGATTCACCAAGTTTAACACAAAACTCTATTGCACAACGTTGCTCTAAATTCCGATGCTCCATTTCTGTAACACACAACAAAAACACAACTTCACTGATGGCGCTGTCAAAAATAATGTGTTAGCTGTACGGAGTTGTAACTCGGACTGAGAAAGTGGAAGCGATAAACAAACCGGTTTAGCACAGGTCGGCAGACACAACGTTGCCAGATCTCCCGCAGTGTTGCCAGTCTCATTACTTTTCTCACACACCTCGTAAAATGTTTCCGTCGTGTTCAACAACGTTCACCAATTGATTTTCAAGCAAAAGTTCAACCACCTTTTTTTGTCTGCGAACGCAGCATTCTAACCAAATTAAAATATCTTTCCTTAGAATTTATTTCTAAGAAAACCAAAAATACGAACACACGTCCATTTATTCAAAATATCTATTAAAATTCAGTTAAAGAAACAAACACATGCTTTTCTATCTGCTTTTTTGAGAGCAATTTTGCCTAAGAATATTATCATAACGTTGGTTCTCTCTTGTATTTATTTCTAAGAATTTATCGTTCAGATTGTTGCAGGGAAAAATATCTGTTGTCCCATCTCACTTTTAACCCCGTGTAAATAAAGATCCAACCATGTATTTTTCAAATATTGTTTCTCTCTTAAATAATTTCATTACAGAGTCATAAAATTCGATTTCTACGTTATCTTATAATAGATCCAAACACTTGTCAAGTTTTAACATTCCGAATTCAAGTGTGCAGCTGCAACTTCCAAATGCAAGATCACGAGCATGCAAATGTTCTGTCCCTTGGGCAATAGCATCTCGAGATTGGTTAAAATCTGTAAAAAGTCTTTTCTTCTTTTACTCAGTTTACAGCTAGTGCTTAGTACGCGCAACACGTATCGTCCCAAGTTTAGCGCGTACGACGTTGTTTCACGAAGACCTGGAGGGCCACACTACTTGTTTTTGCTTCGTTAGTGGATTGTTACGCATACCTGGATTTCTTCGAGAGTGCCTTGTTGAAATTTGAGCAGAGACTTTTTTTAGTCGTGTCTTAAGTGAAAACGCATTAAAGTCTTTGGACGAATTTTCCTTTAATAAATTAATCCCTTGGTAATCAAGAAGAGATACCTAGAGCTATTTGTTAGCATCAGTTTTATACTCGTTGCGTCGTTGCTAATACCGTTCCGTTCCGTTTGTTTAAATATACTTCCTTCTGGGAATCCCCGAACCGCCAGCTGCTACTTCGAATTCCTCGTCGTACAATCAACAAGTGGAATATAGCTACACATTTGGATGTCGTCCAGCTAGCCTTTTGTAGTGCAATGTCGCGCCTATTTGTTTGTGTATATGTTTTGTGACCCGTGAAGATACATTTGTTGAATATATATTTTAATTACTAGCGTAAGTCTGCTAAATATTTTGTAACTTCGTACACAGCAGAACCCCGTATGGTTATTCAACCATCACTTTATTTTGTTTTACTCATAGTTTTAGTTTTTGTAACGTTAGCAGAAAAAACCTAACTTTTAAAGCTTTTCGCCACTTCATACTGCGTTTAGTGGTTTCACCTCAAGTGAATTTATTTAAACAAATAAATATCATCGTATACTTTGATACCGTTGTTTTGGTGTTAGAAATAATATCTGGTAATGCCAAACCTTGAGTTTTTGAAGATCAAAATTCAGATTATTTCTAGAATTTTTAACAAGGAAATCTGTCTGTGAAATTTAACCTAAAGTAAAGTTGAAGGTTATATAACGCCTGGAAACTTCAACTGAGTTATATCTTGTTATAGATAGGCTAGTTTTAAACGTTATTTAGCTAGCACGGGGTAGATTGTAAGTTGATTAACGTTGTGTACTTCCTTTATTTTTTACTTTATTTATTTCAAATTGTTTTGATGATTAAATAATTTGTTGTGGTGACCGCTCCATCAGGGCGCTTGTCATCTGGTGTTGATAGAATTTACGTTTTATTAAATGTTTGATAATCATTATTTAGCTTTATTTATTGTTCAACTAGGGTAATTCACCTCCATGTATGTATTTTTTGCTGTTTACTACTGTATGTATATGTATATCTTATGTGAACTAAAGGTTGATATTTCCTGTGTTTATATGTGAAGAAAATGTTGTTAACGTTTATGTGTTTAGCAGATGAAAGTGTGCTAATAGATTCGCATATTGCTTATATTTGTTGTTTCTGTTCCGTAGCACACTTATTATCTGCTTCAGCAGATACGACACCTCTGGGAAAAGCTTTCGCCGACCTCCAACTGCGTAAGTCGAGCGTATTATTAGTCATTATTGTTGACTCCATAAGTATCAGCTACGGCAAGGATCCCTGGACATTCTTACAAAGCCTACATTCTGTAAGGATTATTCCGATCTCCGTACACCATCGTGACCTGTGAAGTGAACCAGTTGTGGGGTTTCTTCACCTCTATCTTGGTTATCGCTCTTTAAGTTTCAAAAATCTCTCATACCGTCCGCCGTAGGGCAAAGGCCTACAAAATCCGACCCGTCTCCGATGCTAGAGTTAGTCAAAGTGGCATATCGAGTTATTGTATGTTGCGAATTATCGAAGGGTCATTAAACCCGTTTTTGCACAAATTGTAATCTATCTAGTTCCACCATGTATGTATTTGTTCCAGCAAAAGCTTAATGTCAAATAATAACTAGTGATCTGTAGCACATACAATATGCAGTTCATGTGATTGATGAATAAAAATGTTTAATTCATTTATTTTATTTCTAATGCTTTGAATATTTATCAACAGAACACTGAGACTTTTAAAATAACTTGGCCGAACTTTAGAAAGAATTGTTAGTTAAAATCGAGCTACAAGAAGTATTTCTACGGAAAATGTTTAGTTCACCGTCCAAGTCAGCATCACCCTTATAGTTCTTTTTGGAATTAAATGAAACTAAATCACTGTCTTTCTGAAAAGGAGCAGGATATAAACCGACAGAATTTTGGTTTACAATTTTTCGAAGCTATAGCTCTTGATCTGTTTGTGAAAGCACCGGATACAACTTGTTAGTTAAGTCACTGAGTTTTTTGAAATGTCACTTTATGTATTGAGTGAAATAAATACTTGATTTTCACCTTATGAGAGTACAGTTTTGTAATTGCCATATTCACAGTTCTTATTATATGTTCTCTCTTAGTTATGTGCTGTAAAATAATTTTGCACTACGTTTTCCCTTCATACTTAGATTTGGTGTTTTTTATAATTATTTTTACAAAAAAATAAATTTGTATCTTAAAGTGTTATAAAATTTGAAAACCGTTTCAAAGAATTAAATATCTCAAAATTTATTCCATAAGTAAATTGATTTAGTATATATCGACCATGCCGATACGGAACCGCCAGACAAATTAAATTAGTATTTTGTAAGTTACGAAAGTTTTCCACTTTCTCGTTTCTTTCCTTTTAAGGCATAGTTACATAATCTTGTTTTTTGAAATCTTTTGCTTATTTACATATATTATCCACTACATCTTAAAAAAAGGGCATTTTGTTTGAACTGAGAATTTATGTGCCAAAAAGGCTTTCCCTACTTCGTCCATGACTGTCAGCCAAGATTAGCAACCGTGGTTTATGCAATTTTTCTTAATGAACATTTAAATTGGTTTAAGACAGTCTGATTAAATTTATCTCTATTTGTTTTTTGGAGGCTTGTTTGGTCGATGTAGTTTGGTCTTCACGTCTATTGTATCGGTGCTTGTTTTCTTATCGACGCAGATACATTTCGTTTTCCTTTTCCTTCTTTCAGTTAAAATAATCCATTCTAACTTGTTAATTTTTCTTTCTAGCTCCTGTTTATTGCCTTGATGGGTAGCAATATATTTGAATTTTTATCTTTTCTGTGACGTTGAAACCGTCTGAGAGTTATTACTTTCATCTTTATTATTGAAATTTTCATTATACTTTAAATAACTTGAACTTAATTCCAATTTTAGTTTAGTAATGAGTTTCTTTTTGTTCGTGATTGGTTGATGTTTCGCTTTTTTAATTTTGACTTTACCTTTACTTATCTTTTTCTTACCTTTCTTGTCGATGTGTATTGTGTTTGTTAAAAATTTCTAAATTCACAATTTTGTGTTAAAATCTTGTATCTAAAATTAACTTAACTTGAGAGCTACAACACTACAGCTTATTTCAATACAACTACTACTGTTTATATAAATTAAATGGCTTTGAATACTAATTTCTGAAGGTTTTTATTACAGCACAACTAAAGAGTGTCTGCACTTCTGTAGTTACACTCCACATATGCTCCAAATTTGTTTGGATCAATTGCAAAATTGCAACAAATTGTTTTTAATATAACAGCAAATCTTTTTATGAATGTCACATTGATTTTGGTTATTTTGGCCATAGTAACTGAATTTTTAAAAAACCTTCTAGATGTATTTCCATTATTGGTAGTTTCTGTACCTTGTTTGACAATATCAACTAGAGTTTCAACCTTTTCCTTAAAATTCGTTTTGTATACCTTTTTGTTTGTTTCATTCTTAACAGCTCTATTTAAATCTGTGGCCCTCCAAGACTTAAAATCTTAATTGTATGCAAGATGTAAAATATACTCTATGTTTTATTTAATTGTCAGATAAATAAATAAATAAATGCATTTAAACATTTAAATTAACTTTATTTTCACACATCGTGAATTCAACATAAAAAGCAACCGAAACGGATATTGACATTGACATGTTTTTTTTGTTTTTAAAACAGTGCCCAAGTCCAACTTAAACATTACAAAATGAGATATTATCATTGCCCCCAACCTTGAAAGAACAATATTTTCAACGAGATATTTAACACAAATGTATCATAATGAAAAGAAACATGTAGTACATTACTATTAAAAATAAGATAGGCATTTCAATCTACTTAACAATGGTAAGTAAACATAAGTAATTAAGTTGTACAGAATGTAATTTAAACATAGCTGTTAAAACAATATTTTCTTCTAGGATTAAATCACTATCAATTAGCCAGTGGCAACGGACAAACTTTTACTATGGATCTTTTAAAAACACCTTTTTTTGTTTTTACACTCACAACCCGGGTAATATCATCTGTCCCAGGATGCAGTTGCACTACTTTACCGAGAGGCCAATGAGCAGGAGGTAAAGGTTCAAATTTCAATAGAACCAGTGTTCCAATAGTATTTGGGTGTTCTTGATCCTTCCATTTATGTCTCTGTTGCAGGTTATTGAGGTAGTCTCGAACCCACCGTTTCCAGAAGCCTTGATTTAATTGCTGTAGTAGGTGGTAACGAAGAAGTCTATTTATTGGCACATTCAGCAAATTTGGATCTGGTGGCATCACCAACGGTTTTCCAATAAGGAAATGTGATGGGGTAAGTACTTCCAAGTCGTTAGGATCGGACGACATAGGATATAAAGGTCGGGAATTCACCAGAGATTCAACTTGTAACAATACTGTTAAAAATTCTTCATAAGTCAGAACTGTGGTTCCAATTGTTTTAAATAAATGCCTTTTTACGCTTTTAATATTTGACTCCCAGAGCCCCCCCGAAATGTGGGGAATTTGGTGGGATAAAGTGCCACTTTACATCAGAATTTGAGCAAAAATCAACAATTGACTCTTGGGCTCTTTTAGGGAACGATTTGAGTTCAATTAATGAGCTTACCGCTCCTACAAAATTAGTTCCGTTATCTGACCAAATTTCAGATGGATAACCACGCCTTGCTACAAAACGCCGTAAACAAGATATAAAATTCTGAGTTGTTAAATCTGACACTAATTCAAGGTGCACTGCCTTAACCGAAAAGCACACAAACAAACATATATATATGCTTTACTAGTTTTTGCACCACGTCCTTTGCGGTCTTTAACAGTAAATGGACCTGCATAATCGATACCCGTGGTACTAAATGGAGCTAACTGAGTAACACGACTCTTTGGAAGGTCACTCATAAAAGCTTTACGTGGTTTTGGATTATATTTTGTACATGTGATACAATTCCTAACAATATACTTTGCTAAGTTTAGACCACCGATAGGCCAAAAATTTTGTCTAACAGTATTCAACAACAATTGAGCTCCTGTATGAAGTAATCTCTCATGTTCATATTTAAGTATTAATTTGGTTAACATGTGTTTAGAGTCCAAAAGATATGGATGTTTGGCATCAAAATCAATATCAGCGTTTTTTAATCTTCCCCCAACCCTAAGCAAATTATCACTGTCAATAAATGGAGCAAGACTCTTAAATTTGGTCACTACCTTATTAAACTCCTTATTTTTTATATGCTGATATTCTGCTGAAAATGATTCAATTTGAGCAATTTTTATTAAACGTTTCATTGCACATTCTAATTCCTCTACAGTTAACGGGCCCAATATTCTAGAGTCTTTAGCTTTTCTGAGATTCAAATAAAATCTAAAGCAATAAGCAACAACATGTTTTAACTTTAGTAGCTTAGAAAATTTTTCAAATATATTTAATTCAGATCTAACGCTAGTTACAAAAGAATTTACTGATGTTTCTCTCTTTAATTCGGAGATCTTATCCTTTGACAAAGGAATTTCTCTAGACTGCTTACTTTTATCAAAAGTCTTTAACCAAGGTGGACCGTTCCACCATAAACCATTATTAATAATTTCATGAGGCACAACACCTCTTGACACAAGATCAGCAGGATTCTCCTTCGTGGAAACATAACCCCACTTATAATTAGTAGTAATCTCTTGAATTTGATTAACCCTATTTCCCACAAAGGTTTGCAATTTATATGGTTCAGTGTTAATCCATTGCAAAACTACACTTGAATCAGACCATAAGAAACATTCAACTGATACATTAAGTGAATTAGTAACCTTATCGACTAACTTTGCTAAAAGTAAAGCTCCACACAATTCTAAACGGGGAATAGTTGTGGTCTTCAAAGGTGCCACCTTTGACTTAGCACAGAGCAAAAACACCTGTGATCCAGTATTATTTTTGGTACGCACATAAACACAAGCACCGTAAGCACGTTCGGAGGCATCGCAAAAGCCATGTACTTGTATATAAATATAATCAAATAAAACTACATGCCGCGGAACTTGAAGTTGATTCAAAACGTTCAAATTTTTACGGAACGTTATCCACTGAAATTTAATCTCATTTGGGACTTCATTATCCTAAGCAATTCGCAAGCACCATAATCTCTGAATCATAATCTTTGCATATATAACACAGGGACTAATTAGTTCCAATGGATCATATATTTTTGCAATTTCTGATAGAATACTACGTTTGGTACATGTTATTTCACTGATTTCTGCTATATGATAGGAAAAACTATCAGATTCCACTGACCACTGAATTCCCAATGTCTTAATATTTTTATTTACAAAAGTGATAACACTTATTGGATCATTATCATTTTTCAATTTATTTAGAATGTCAGTATCATTTCATCTCCACTTCCGCAGCTCAAATTGAGCAGATTTTAAAATTATGACTATTTCTTGGCAAGTTTTAATTGCCTCTTCCTTTGTATTAAATCCTGAAATTAGATCATCGACATAAAAGTCATTAGAAATGACTTTTGAGGCAACAGGGTAATCAGTGTAAGATAATTTTGCTAATTCTTTAATGCAACGGATAGCAAGAAATGGTGCACTAGTAGTGCCATATGTCAATGTATTCAAATTAAAAGCTTCTAAATCATCATTCGGATCGTTTCTCCAAATGATTCGTTGGAGTTGTTGATCATCGGGATGAATTAAGATTTGTCTATACATTTTACTTATATCTGACGTAACAACATAATTATGCATACGAAATCTTAAAAGTATAGACACAATACAGTTTTGAATGGCAGGACCTGTACATTGCAAATCATTTAATGAATAACCTGAAGTTGATGGAGCCGAGCCATTGAAAACTACCCTTATTTTCTTTAAACACTGCATGCTGCGGAAGAAAATAAGTAGGCTTAGAAACATCTGTTTTTAAAGCAACTGACATATGCCCTAAATTCTGATATTCTTTCATAAAATTAATATAATCCGTTTTTAAATTTTCATTTTTATCAAACCGATTTTCCAGACACAAAAATCGTTTAATAGCTAATTCTTTAGAATCGCCCAATTTCTGAATACTTTCCTTGAACGGAATTCTAACTACAAAACGACCATCTTGTGTGACAAAAATATTCTTCGCATTGTTTGTCATAATTAGATAATAATGGACTTACATTAACCTCTTCTATCAACCAAAACTTTTGTAAATCATTTTGGATTGAACATTTAAGATTATTAGTCAAATTTTCATTTGTATTAAGATGACAATATTGTCCCAAATTAGGTATATTACTTTGACCTGTAACTGTATATCCGAATTCAGTATTTTGAAGTACAGGCATTCCTTTTCCTAAATGAATTATTCCAGCCCTGACAATTCTCCAAAAACGACTAGCTCCAATTAAAAGATATATTTGTTTTGAAATATTGAACTTTGGATCTGCAAGAGAAACATTATCCGGCAATTTCCAATCAGATATATTAACTTCGACATTTGGTAAGCACCCTGTTATCGTAGGAAGAACATAACAAGATAATTTTAAATTAAAGTTGTTGTGCATGGAGGCAAGCCGAACATTACATTTAGACCTCACATTAGCAATAACATTACTGACCCCATTAATTGAAATATGAAGTGGAATTTCATCAAGTTCTAAATTTCTTACTAAATTTGAAGTTACAAAATTCGGCTGAGAACCATTGTCCAGCAAGCAATTGCAAATATGAGGGTTCCCTGCTTTATCATATATATATATGCACAAACTGTTGATAGCATTACATATGAACCTTCTATATCATTAAAGACATATGATGAATCAAAGGATTCAGCCCCTTCTACAGATTTCTTACCACTGACTGTAGGATGCAACAACTTATTATGTTTCTGTTTGCAAACCTTACACGATCCTGCCTTACACCCTGCAGATTCATGTCCAGAACATAGGCAATTTTTGCATAAATTTAACTCAGAAACCTTGGCAATTCTATCATCAATTGATAACTGTAAAAACTCTTTACAAGTATAAATTTTGTGTGGTTTTCTACAAAAGTTACACTTTCCATTAAAATCAACAACATGACTACTATCATTTTTTAATTTTAACTTATGAACAGGGCTTGATGAATTATTAATAACCTTATTTTTTACATTAAAATCAACAGACTCTAATAAATTAGCCCTTCCCTTTAAAAAGTCTTGCATTTTTTTTAGGGTAGGAATTTCATCTGCTGTATTATGTTTCTCCCATTCACAAGCACTAGCTCTGTCTAACTTAGAACAGACAATAAAAATTAATAAAGGATTCCAATGCTCCGTTGGTTGACCTAAAACCCCTAACGTTCTTAAATGTTTAAACAATGTATCTATCAAAGATCGGATTGATACCGCAGAATCTTTTACAACTGGTGATAGATTAAATAAAGCCCTGATGTGAGTATTGATTGGTAATCTTTTATTATTATATCTATTACACAATAGATCCCATGCAGTCTTATAATTCTCAGATGAAAATTCCAAAGATTGTATGATGTTAAGAGCATCAGCTTCCAATGAAGCTTTCAAATAATGAAACTTCTGAATCGAATTTATAGAATCATTTAAATGAATCAGTGATTCAAATGTGTCTTTGAATGTAAGCCAGTTATCATAACTACCTTGGAATTTTGGGAGGTCAGTTACTGGTAATTTAATATTATTTAGCAAGTTATTTGCAATGCCCCTAGAACTGTGTCTAGAACAACAATGAGATTTACTTGAACTAGAACATGAGCGACTACGTGATTTATTATTTGAGATTTGGTCACCTACATTTGCATTAAGCATTTTTTTTGTAATTGCATAATACTTATTGTATTTATCAGTGAACTCAACACGTTCCTTATAATGACCCTCTAAAACATCATCTGGGGACAAGGATTCAATTTCTAATTGAATTCCTTCAAACTCATTATAAATTATTTCTAATTTATCGAGTCTATTTTGAAGCTCTATGATTACTTCATCATCGAGAGACGGATTAATTTTGAACGTATTATAAATTGGTACAACGTGTTTGACAAAATTAGTTAATTTATGGTTTACTCCCCCACGTTTACGGGTTAACTCTCTAATCTCCGTTGTTTCAGGCATATTATTTATTACGGCTTCAAATTAAAAATGTGAAGATAGGGAATTAAGAAAGGATTTTTCAGTTACCAGATACTTAACGATGGACAGCCCTCAACTTTATTTTCCCTATTCTTCAAGCTCGAAGACCCATCAGCAACATTAAATGAAATCACCATCGACGTCCATTACAGCACACAAACAAGGAAGCATAACTGCCAATATCTTCTAAACCATTTAAATAATCATCCGGTTCGAAGGACCAATGTTTTATTTAATTGTCAGATAAATAAATAAATAAATGCATTTAAACATTTAAATTAATTTTATTTTCACACATCGTGAATTCAACATAAAAAGCAACCGAAACGGATATTGACATTGACATGTTTTTTTTTTGTTTTTAAAACAGTGCCCAAGTCCAACTTAAACATTACAAAATAAGATATTATCACTCTATAAACTCTATATTAATGAAATTTATTACCATAGCATATATCAATGTTTGTTCATTAATTGCTCATATCGATGCTTTCAGGGACAATGTGCTTAACAAAACTTACGATGTGGCAGCCGTAAGTGAGTCATGGTTATCTCCTAATATCTTTCAAGCAGTTTTTGGTTGCTGGGTAATCAAGATCACTGCCCACGAGAAAACACACGAACTAAACTACCCAAAAAATAAAAGAAAAATATAATATTTTATTTTTAAAAAGTCCATATGACGTCATAGCTCGAAAGGGAATGACGTCACAAACAAGCACAGCACCTTAAGAATATCGAAATATAAAATCAAAATTGACGTGTTTAAGCGTTTTTCAAAAATATCATTCGTTTTGAAATTATTGATTTTATTCCATAAGTAGTTTTCGCACTGTATATTACGACCTAAAGTTTTCGTTCGACCATTCCCTGACGTTATAGGCGGTGCGCCATCATGCATCCAAATCAGTCCATTTAGCAGAGTAAGAGAAAAATCATTCATTAATGAAATGAAAGTAATTTTCTGTATTCAGGCGTTGTGGTAAAAAGTAAAGTTCAATAATGTTACCTGCTAGGACACCCATCCAAACATTTAAACCTAGTTTCTACAATATTTACTGATGCATACTGTGATTATTAAAAATGCCGTCTTTTGAAAAAATGGCTTCCTCAGTTCACAATATTTGGTTATGAAAAAAAGCCTCTGACCAAGAATCTACCCAGACTTGTGTAGGTTGGTTGTATATTAGAGTCATTTTTAAAGGTAGACTTCAATATACCCAATTCTAAATTCAAGAATTTTTGCATAAATTCATTTTGACCGGATGTTTCAACGTTAGGCAGTTTAGTGTGTAATGTTAAGTTTTTGTCTTGTAATTAGTCTATTTCTTCTATAGTTTTAGTTTCTAAAATTCGTTTTACATTATGATCAAGCAAATCTTTTAAATTGACTTCAGCCGGTTTCTCTATTATATGTATAATTCTTCGGGTAACACTTTTTCTTTGATTCAACTATTGCCCTATAACTCGGGAACATACTATGACTAATATCTTTAGTTGCTTTCTATAGTACTTTATAGTGGTATTTTAACAGTTTGGTTAGAATAGCTAGAGCAGCATCGAATTAAGTTACTATATCTGAGGCAAATCTGCTAGCAGCATCGATGAACTCCTGACTGTAAGCCTGTATAGGAGTTTACTAATTTTATACCTTCTTGCACGATCATAATTTTATCCAAACTTTAGGTCAATCTACCTCTGGAGCAAAAAGATGAGCAAGTTTCTACGTAACTATTTGATAATTAAATTTGAAGGACTGCGTTTGTAGCGACTCGAATGATGACACTCTAACTTACTTTTGTCTCATAATTTTGTTCTATATTAGAATCTTCCATGCTAAATACGCTTCTTTATCGGTTTTTGTTTTTTCTTCTGCCACTCTAGTTTTGCCGTTTTCGAAAGGATCGTGTAGTCAATGATGTGTTGAATGCAATTGAAAGCATCGATCACTTCAAAATATCTTTTGACAAACTGTATAGTTTGTATAATGCCTCGCTAAAAAGTCAGCACGAATTAAAACAGAGAACTTAGCCGTTTAACTCTATTCTATAAGACGTATACTTAAGTTTAAAATCCGTTAACTGTATGGAACAACTACAGAGCTCTATATCAGCATTTTGACAATGCTTCTAAAGATGTTTCAAGGCAGAGTAAAGAGAGATGCTTCTTTTTTGAATTGAGAAAAAGATTAACCAAAATAGAATTTGTCCATAATTTAGGCCTGTTGTATGACGCTCTTTCAGAACTTTTGTATTTATCTTTAAAATTACAAAAACGAGAAAATACTCTTCCTGGTACTCATGTCTTGATCTTAGTGCAAATTCGTGTGGTGGAATCAATGATACAGAATCCGGGTTCATACTTCAAAGAAGCAGAAAGGTCCATATTCATACTTGAATTTAGTGGTGTGAAATTGCACAATAGTAGAAAAGTGAACAAAATAAATAGAGCACAGTTTTATAGAAGTTTAGCGGAAAATTTTTGCCAGTATTTGCTAAGGGTTTCCTCGTCACACAGTTCTGGAATGGAACCTCACATTTCAGATGATTATGATGATTTTATGAAAGCATTAGAAATATTTGACTGTAATCAATAACCACAGAAAGTTAATTTAAGGTACGGGGAAGAGGAAATTAAACAGTTGTGTAAAAGGTTTCGACTAACCGGCCATGATTGTATACGAAGTTTTAGGGACTATGTAGAATTCAGTAATAAAATATCCGAACCTACAAGTTTACTAATGAAGACTGTCAATACCTGAGTTGTATCTACTGTCTAATGTGAACAAATATTCTGTGCAATGAACATCGTTTACTCTGATTTGAGGAATAAACCGAAAGTGGTCACAGGATCTTCAATATTATTTATAAAATGTGTTGGACCGCGCTTCATTTGTTCAACGTCAAGATATGGATCTTATCAGGACGACGGCATGCTGACTATTCAGAGTGTAGTGCCCGTCAACCTACTAGTTTGACGTCTGACTATCAAGCCATATGGAACCATCTTTAGTGATTATTTTTCTTTTTTCTCTTTTTAATTAATAGAAAACTCGTTTACTGGTTTATTAAATTTATTATTTGGTATATGTAACCCTTTCTAAAGAGATACGCTTTATGAAGAAAGTTTTAGGTATTTAGTTTTTATCTTGAATATCTTCTTTTTCTTCGTATCCTCTGGCCAGGGGAGTCGTGGTCATTGTTAGCTTTTTCTTGTGGCTTTTCTTATTATTTCTTTCCATTGTGTTCTGTTGTTTGTTTCCCTGCTAGCTTCTTGTATAGATAAGTTTGAGGCTACTTTTATTTTGTCGCTCCATCTTTTTGATGATCTTTCTTTTGGTCTGGAACCTTCCATCTTCCCATACACAACTAATCGCTTTATGTTATCAGGGTTTCTCCTAGATATGTTGCCAAAAAACTTCATGATTCTGGAGTTTTTGGTTTCACGTAGCCGTTGTGGTTCATTAATGTCTTCCAAGATTGACTAATTCGTTCTTCTTGCTGTCCAGGGAACAGGAAGTATTCATCTGCAGCACCACATTTCTTCCTTTTGACTTGCGCTCTAAGGGTCCACGATTTAGCACCGTACAGCAGTATGGAAAATATTAATTACTTGTTTGTTGGTGCTCGCCGTTATGTCACTGTTCATTGATGTTCTTTGGAGATCCTTGGCTGCTCTTCTGGCCATCTCGCATCTTCGTTTAACTTCATCTGTACATCCTTCGTTATTATTTACTAACGCTCGGAGATATACAAAGGTGTTTACTACTCGGCATTGTCCTATTTGCGTTATTTCTTCTGTCTGCTATCGTAATTTTGGTTCTTTCTTGGTTCACAGCAAGTCCATACTCATTACTAGTTATTTCTAATCAGGTTATAAGTTCTTCTAGTTCTTCTTTTGTGTGTGCTAGTAATGCAGTATTGTCCGCGTATCGCAAGTTACTGATTTTAATGCCACCAACCAAGATGCCTGCTGTCCACTTTTCCAAGGTTTTTTCTCGTAGTGTGTTCTTCATATACATATATCAAATATCTGCTGACTATCTATTTTACACTAAAGCTGATCCGAGCTCGCTATTTGATTTTCGACATAAGGCCCGCGAAGGTTACATACACATGTTACGTCCATACAAGGCCGGATCTATCATCTATCACAAAATACGCAGTTGCGTGGGGCCCATCATCCCGAGGGACCCACTAGTTCTCTTTAATTCTCAGTTTCATATAAAGAAAATCCCCCAGGGAAGTTCCACCAAATCATATTGGGAGGGGGGGGGGAGCAAGGAAGTTCCACAAAATAATCATATAAGAGCCCACAAAGAGGTTAATACGGCACCATACCGGTAAAAAATATTTGCCACTTCGACCACTGGTCAAAAGTCCTCAGTCCTACGAGGTCGAGAACGCGCATACGCAGAGCAAAATGTGCCTCTTTTTTGGTTTTTTGCTCATATCTCGAAAACGGCTGGTTCTAGCAAAAAAGTAACTATTATACAAAATTTAGCTGACTAAATTTATTTTATAATGTTTTTTATGTTTGTGATAGTTGTCGAGATATCCAAATTTGAAAATAGCACTTTTCGATTTTTGACAAACTTTGTTTTATAACTTGCAAAGCCTTGACACAGCCAACGCCATAATCGATTTTCTGCGTCGGGGTTTCAATGAGAGAATAATTTCTTGAAGAGGTAATGTCAATTGGTCACTCAGATCTTGTGATTTTACACCGATGGACTTCTATCTTTGAAGTTATTTGAAAGCAAAGGTTTACGCCAACGATCGGTAAACAATCATCGCTCTTAAAGAGAACATCATCGAAGCCATTCAAGAAATTGCACCACAACTATGCTAAAATGTTACCGAAAATTTTGGTAAAAGAATGCTGTCCTGTCCCGCACTCGGAGGAGGAACTGGAACATTCATACTTCCATTATCGATAAAGATATTTTAACAATCAGAGTCAATTCTGTGTTTTATTACAAATGTAAAAATAACACTCAAAAATGGACATCCATTATACGAGGGTGGTCTAAAAAGTTTCCGACCTCAACGTGAAGATGGCAGCACTCGTAAATAAAAGCTACTGAATTTCATTGTTCATCTGTTGACAGTTACTTACCAAAGTTTCAGCCATTTTGGACGCGCAGTTTTTATGTAACAGTCGTTTGAGTGAGTTGATGTGAGTTTTTTTGTGAAAATGGACAAAATCGAGTATCGAGCTGTCATTAAATATTTGTTTTTGAAAGGCAATACGCCTTCGCAAATAAAAGATGAGTTGGATTCTGTGTATGGGGACTCTGCACCATCATTTACCACAGGGAAATTTGGGCTGCTGAATTTAAACGTGGCCGTAACAGCTTGGGAGACGATGAACGTTCGGGACGTCCAAAAACTGCAACTACCGACGAAAACATCGCCAAAGTTCACCAAATGGTGCTAGACGACCGCCGAATTAAAGTGAGAGAGATAGCAGAGGTTATGAACATGTCAAAAGAACGTGTTTATCACATATTAAATCAACATTTAGACATGAGAAAGCTGTCCGCGCGTTGGGCGCCGCGTTTGCTCACGTTAGACCAAAAACGTGTTCGAATGAATATTTCCAACGCTCTTATGGCGCAGTTTAGGCAAAATAAATCCGAGTTTTGGCGCCGATGAATTACTGTAGATGAAACTTGGATACACCATTATACGCCCGAAACAAAAATACAGTCCAAACAGTGGACTGCAAAGAGGGAACCGGCTCCAAAAAAAGCAGAAACTGTTTTTTCGGCTGGGAAAGTGATGGCGACTGTTTTTTGGGATAGTCATGGAGTTATTTTAATCGATTATCTTCAAAAAGGAAAAACCATTACAGGAGCATACTATGCATCATTACTAGACAAGCTGAAGGCAGAACTTGCGAAAAAACGGCCACATTTGCAGAAAAAAAATCCTGTTTCACCAAGACAACGCACCGTCTCACACCTCAGCGGTTGCCATGGCGAAAATCCAGGAATTACGGTTTGAACTGCTTGACCATCCGCCTTACTCACCAGATCTAGCCCCAAGCGACTTCTTTTTGTTCCCTCATCTAAAAATTGCTCTCGGAGGACAAAGGTTTTCGTCAAATAAAGAGGCAATCACCTTCGTGAACAATTATTTTGCAGAGAAAAATGCCGAGTACTATCTGAACGGGTTACAGAGATGGGAGCATCTTTGGGAGAAGTGTGTAGAGTTACAAGGAGACTATGTTGAAAAATAAAAAAAAAATTTCAGAAAAAATGTTTTGTATCTTTGTTAGGTCGGAAACTTTTCAGACCACCCTCGTATTATGTAAACAACAGACACACAAAAGAAGAATAAATATTCAAAACCATTTATTTCAATCTGGTAAAGATGTATTCCCATTGCAAATTTTTCGTCATATTTACATATCAATCAATAAAAATAAATTACGGCTAAACGTGCAGCTAATTTTTCTAGAAATTTTAATTCATCGGTTAATGCTAATAACTACACGACGCGACGTATGGTAACAATCAGCTCGCCATGACCGATAATTGAGGCTTTCGGCAGTAAAAGATGCTGTAACAACTCCCACGTTTTTAATATAACAGCATGTAAAAGATGTTAAATGCACGAATTTACCATAAAAATGCATTTTATTCGAAATGGTCATATTGTTACTTAACATCTTTTACTGCCGAGCGCCTCAATTTTGGGTTACAAAAGGCTGTTTTAGTTATAAATTTACATATCAACAAGAACAAAACCTAACTTCTGTTCCTTGCTTTACACCCGAGTTCTAATCTTTTTAAAACTTTCAGGTTCTAAGTTACCTTATAGGGTTATTTAAAAGCCAACATTAATACTTTTTATGATGATGGCATCGAAACACTAATTCATTTCTAATGTTTTTACATAATTTAACAAAGATTTTAAAACTGACTGCAAATTCCAATTTTACATAGGGAAATAAACTTTTCGAGGACACGCGGAAAGGTCCTATAAATTTAATCTTTCTTCTCGGTTAACTTTAAAATGTAGTCACGAATGTTAATTTTTATAACATCCAGTGAAGCAGTTTTATTCTTACTAATGCAAACCACAACATTAGCAAATAAGTGTGATATCCTCTTTGCACTTGAATTCTCAAAGAAAATCTCTTAAGACAACTAAAAATGATTTTAATATATTGAAAGCTGTTTAATTTATACATTAACTGATAATTAAGTACATATCTACACTCTTTAGCAATAAAGTGAAAAACCACATATTTTACACCACGATAACCGGGTGTAAAGAGTAAGTGAAACAAGATTAGTTCATGTCGTTAGAGCACATGATAGATAAACAAACCTTGAAACTGAAATCCATTGTTAAACACTAGTTTTGTTATTGGCTAACTTTTCTAGTTCAATGAACCCTTGTCTAGCTTGAGAGTGAATTTATTAAACACAATCGGGAAATAACGGCAGTCTCATTGTATACTCGACCGGATGAATTAACCAGTAACCTACAAACAATGTTGATACGACCTCTTATCCCTGAATTACAAAAGAAAGCAGAAGACGAATTAAATGAAGTTCCTAGTAGGATTAATGAAGATTTAGATTACATAAAGGAATGGTTTAAGAAACAAAAGCATCTTAATATTAGAAGTGGTAATCGTTTTTAATTTACTTTAACAGACGATATTTATTTATATTTAATATGGTTTGATTGTAGACGATCAATGGTTAATAAGTTTTCTACGCGGTTGTAAATTTAGTCTACAGCGTACTAAAGAAAAAATTGATTATTTTTACACCATGAGAACATTAGTCCCAGAATATTTCACCAACAGAGATCCATTTGCACCTGAAATTCAGGAACTATTAAAAGCAGGGTAACATTGAGGTTTTATTAAAATTCTAAAAACTATTTCAGGTAATAATTTTAGTGCTTTAGTTCCATTACCTGCAACCAGAGGCAAAGAAGGACCTAGAATACTTCTGCTTCGTTGGAAAGTCACTGATCCCAATAGAATATCTCTCGTTAGCATAATAAAAGTTTACTTTATGATCGTGGATATCTTGATAAATGAAGACGACAATAGTACGATATCTGGAATTTGTGTATGGTCAGAATATACAAAATTCCCACTAGGTTATCTTCTACAGCATACGCCAAGTCTTTTAAAAAAAAGCTTACTCTGTATTGAAAATGCCTATCCTTTAAGAGTCGGAAGTGTTCACTGTACAAACGCTCCTTCTGCTTTTGAAGCCATTTTTAATTTGACTAAATCACTGATGAGTAAAAAGTTAAGAGAACGGGTTTGTATTGTATATTAATTTGTTTAGATGTGTTCTGTAAGTATAACATTTTAGACGCATATGTATAGCGAAAGTAATTTTTATAAAGTTTATAAAGATATACCCAAGTTCATCATGCCTGAAGAATTTGGCGGCGACAGTGAATCTAGTGAAGTATTAGCAGGTACGGTTGAATATGATTTTAAAAATTTAAAAATGTTTTCTATAATTCCATTGCAGCACGCTGAAAGAAAAAGGTAGAAAGTTATAGGGAATGGTTTCTCGAAGATGAAAGATATTATAGTAATGAAAAATTGAGAAACGGAATGCCTAAAACAACAGCGGAAATATTTGGAGTTGAAAGAACATTTAGAAAACTAACAATCGATTGATTAACGTTGGGTTATTTGTCATCATTATTAAAGTGTCTGGTTAATTTTGATTTTTTTAAATTTATTTTTATTAAAATTATGGCAAATTTAAATTCCAAGTTGTTTGGGTGATTTTTTGGGGGTTTTTAAAATATAAAGTATTTTGTTTATATTTTTTAATTTTATTTCGTAAAATCTATATTCAATAACGACTCAAAATTGGTAAGCCTAAAATTGCACAACGTACTGAACCAAGCCTACCTGCTGTGTTCAACGATCTTGACCAGTTTATAAACGTCGTTATCATTATATTAAAATGTAATGGGCAATGGCATTAAATATATTAACATATTAATGAGGCAAGAAAAATATTTATTTACTGTATAACGAGTTTCCACGGATATGACTGAATTTAAATTTAGAAAAATAATAGCTCTACATAAATAGGTAGAAGCAATTGCTTAGACGCATTATAACTGCATTCGAAAATTAGAAATTTCTAAAGCATATTGAACCACTTTATAGTTTTACATATTAATTACCCTTTTTATAGCTTACAGTTTTACGTTCTTCAGTAAACTATTAAAACATAATACAAATTTGATTTATAATATTTCCTATTTGTACCCTTTCTGTTTTTATTGTATCCAAATACTACTTAATTAATTGTTTAGGGAAATCTTGTATGCAACAAAATTTACATTCCGAGAATTTCGCTATAGACAGGCTCTAAACCTAAACATCCGTACCTAAGATTTACTCAAGAAATAGGGATTATTCTGTAGTCTGCTAAAATTATAATATTAGTGGGCAGTTGAATCTTGAATATCAAAACAACAAATTGGATTGGTCATAGTTGTGGCAACAAAACATAAGAGATTTTCTAATTTTTAACATAACAGGGACTATGTAGCATAAAGACAATTCATACGTTGGAAACCTAACCTTAAACGCAGAGAATTCAATCGTACTAAGAGTCTCTGTAAACTCAGCTTCTATCGATTCGTTTTTTTTTTTGTATTATCAACCCTTGCGTGAACAGGATATAGACATTACGATTCTTTTCATATTTTATATCAAGGATATAATACAGAGTCAATTATTGTCTTATATGTGACCATAATAGTGAATAAGCAAATTTTTTATTATTTCGCCACTAAAATCAAGAGGTACGCGACTGAACAATTGAGTCATGACATGTAACACACATTTTTCTATCTAACCGAGAAGCGGATGATAATTATGATTATCAGTGGTTTGTAAACAAAGTTGATAGTGAATGCTGTTGTAAAAACGTGCTCTAACTTTAAAATCAAATTTGAGTGGGAAAAAACTGAAAATGTCGGTTCAAAATTTATAACAATGATAGTAGGAAAGAGAGAGCAGCAACTTTTGTTATTTGTTTTCCATGTAAATTAAACTTTAATTAGTTTTTCATTACTTTTGCAATACTTTTTGCACAACAATAAAATTTAAAAAGTATTAGTGATATCAAATGCATTTGTGATTATAATAAATTTGATAATATTGTTGCAAATAAAATAAATAAATATAAAAATATTTTTGCTATTCTTAAATGAAATACCAAATGTAGAAAGTGTCATGGAAGCATATCTCGTCAGGAAATGGAAAAAATAAAATGTGACAGCTGCGAAGTGATGTTCATACAGGGCGTGTTAAAATGACGGAGAATCCCCCAACGTTGATAATTGGAAATGCAACAATTGCACTTCAAATTCTCAAGATCTTACTCTTGGGGATATTCTAAAGGAATTACGTTTAATGAGAACAGAGCAATCGGAATTAATAAGATCTGTTAATCTTTGTCACGATAAGATTGAAGAGTGCAATTCAGACTTGACGCGTCAGGAAACAGTAATGAAAGAATATTTACAGAGGATAGAAACACTGGAAGCTAAGAACTCGACTCTTGAAAAAGAAAATTCTACACTCCGTCAAATGGAGCAATACTCCAGATTAAACTTAGTAAAGATTTATGGTGTTCCAGAGCCCCCTAATGAAGAAATTCTCAATACTATTTATACCATCGTGCCTGCTTTAGATTTCAAGATGGATAAAAACATGATCGATGCTTGTCATCGATTGCAGAAAAATCACGCTAAACCAAGTGATCACAGAGGAATTGTCGTCAAATTCGTCAGTCGGTTAGATAAAGAAGAATTCATTAAACGTCGAAGAATAAAACGCAATTTTAACACATCTCACCTTTTATCACTTCTTCCGTTCATTCAAAATCATCCTGAAACTACAATCTATGTAAATGATTCCCTTACTACGGATAATCGTAGTTATGAGGAGCAGACTTCCAAAAGGCATTTTGTCCATTTAAAAAAAAAATGAATTTTGCGGTAACAACTGTTCTTATGTTACGTCTCTATCTTGCTAGACATATTTTGACTTCTAAAACATATTTTGTTGCGTATAAACTGCACTAAGAAAACCTCCTGGACTTTTAAATAGCTTTTTGTCTCTCGCGCTTGCCCTAACAAAAGTATTTAGTCCATCATCGTAGTTGACAACCGTTTAGCATTTTGTCTCGCATTAAACCTACATTACAATATTGCAAGATTTGCAAAGAGAGTTTTATCTTGCATAAACTTACGTATATGCGCATAGTAGCAAATGCTTAATATTACTGTTATATTCATTTGTGTCAAGACTGTTGTAGTGTTGATTACGCGGTAAATTTGTTGTTTAGGTAATTACACATGTACGTACGTATGTAAATATCTTCTGTAATGGATAGTGAGCACGTAGTTGGTGATTCAGATCGTGGTGGTCGTAAAAGGCAACGCAATACAACTTCAAAGGAACAAAAAAAAAGGAATTAGGTGAGACCGTAAGATTTATAGGTTAAGAAATGCTCTGCAGTTTGAATTCACCTTTAGGTATGGAAACCATGAACCAAATCTGGAGATGTTTAAAGTTTCGTGTAAACATAAAAATACTAATCGATTTAAGTGTAACTTGCTGAAAGTAGACGATATCCAATTTTGCCGGGAAAAGTTTTTTAAACATCCTAACAAAATAAAACAAGATGTTCTGCTTTCACACTGTATTATAATGAAAATTCCACGACGAAAACGGAGCAGGAAAACCGAAAATCAAAAACATCATCAGTTTTTCCTAGAATACAGTCTATGTACAAAACATTATAGACTAGAAGTGTGCCAAAACATGTTTCTAGCTATATTTAGTGTCAGTCAAAAGAGGGTCCAGACAATTGCAAAGCAAATGAAAACTGAGACTGGCATTTCAGAAAAACGTGGAGGAGATGCGAAATCCAGAAACTATGTAGACAAAAAGAGAAAGTTTATTGCAACTCTAAAAGTCACTATGGTCGTGCCAAATCACGACGAATTTATTTATCTTCTAAAATGAATATTACTACTTTACACAAACTTTACAATAATAGTGTAGCCAAAGAACATAAAGTGAATTACAAGATCTTTAGCCCCTTGTTCAACAACGATTTTAACATCGGGTTAGGAAGCCCTGCTACGGATGTCTGTGGCTTTTGCGAAAGTCATCAGAATCAGATATCCATAAGCAAAGATAAAACTGAACAACAGAAACTAGTGACAAACTTACGCGTTCACAAGCTTCGAGCCAAGCAGTTTTACAAGTTGCTGAATGAAAATCCAGAAAATGCAATTACTCTCTGTTTTGACTTGCAACAAGTGCATGGCTTGCCTAGAGTTCCTATCAGTGAAGCCTTCTATGCCCAGCAGCTGCCATTTTATGCTTTTTCCGTAACCGATGTTACAATTCGTCATCCAGTATTTTATACGTGGACAGAAAATCAAGCCTCTCGAGGTTGAAATTGGCTCTGAACTATTAGATTTTATACGACACGTAAATATTCCAGAAGATGTCTCGACAATACGGTTTTTTCCGATGGTTGCGCCGGACAAAATAAGAATAGTCATATTGTGCACATGCTTATGACGTGGTTACATAACGAAGCAACACCCATAATCAAGAACATAACATTGTATTTTCCAGTTAGAGGTCATTCGTATATGGCTGCTGATAGGGTGTTTGGCAGGGTTGAAAAGCTGATCAGATCTCACAGTGTAGTAAAGAACCCAGAAAAATATTACGAGTTGTACTCAAAGATTGGTTTAGTACGCAAACTGGGTACTGACTGAAAAATCTACAATACTAAAGATGCTTTGCGTTCTATGAATAAGATTCAAGGAATTTCTGAAGCCAAAAGAATAATAATAATAAAACGGCCAGAGAAAAAAACAGTTGTGGTAAAAACTGAAATTTTCTACCGAAATGATGATCTAGGACAAAAATTTGTTAGCTTGTTAAAGAAAGGCAAAAAACTAGACAATATTAAGTTTCCTGAAGTAAATTTGGTTCATGAAACTAAACATAAAAAGCTAGTAAGTCTGCATAAACTGCTTGTTCAGTTAGCAACAGGAAATTAGCGTGAGGACACAGAACTTCAGTGGTTACTTGCTGTGTTTCCACCTGATATGAACCATCATGAAGATACTAACTCCCAAAGCGAGGACGACGATGAGGATGTTCATGAGCATGTTTGCGAATGTAACGAGGATGATGGGGGCATAAAAATTTAATAATTTGTGTTTATGTAATAGAGTTTATACGTTTATAGTTTTGTTTTTTTCTGTAGTATTTGTAATATTGTTCTAGTAAAGGTTTGCGTTCTTTGTGATGACATTGATGTACTTTACATTTCCATTCATTTCCATGCCTGAGACAAACAAAGAGCATTTTGTCGATCTTTGACAAACAAAATGATTTGTGTCCATCTATTTTTCCAAAAATGACCTTGAAAACTTTGATAATTATTATTTCTAATAATACCAGACAATTACACATATGCCTCCCCTCAGTTTAGTTACTCAGTTTTTGTTAACGGTTAATAACTAAAGAGGTACAGTTTTTCTCATTTTGTCAAAAATTGTAGAAATGAACAAAATGCTTATTGGATGTCTGCTCCTCGTTTGCTTTCGAAATGTTGCGAATACCAAAAGACAAACAACGTTAAGTAATATATATGTGGGTGCGCAATGCTAAGATTCTAGCTTGGAAAAGTGATACAGCGCGTGTGTTTATAATAAAATATTATAACGGGGAACACCCGTTATAATAAATTTATAACAAAAAAACCTATTACATTTGGGGTGTTCATTTGCCCGGCTAAGGGGGGTGGGTTCTGCTGAATGACTGACACTTACTTTACTTAATATTTTACCAACGGGACGTTGTGTATCAGGCTTGTTGCTAAGACACGTAGCACAGTGACGAACATATTTAGCGACGTCGGAACGTAATTTGGGCCAGTAATACCTAGCCGAAATATGGGTCACGGTCTTTGAAATACTAGGATGACCACTAGTGGGCTCATCAGGGGCAGAACTAATAATTCCTAAACGCTGATCTTTAGGATTGACTAATCTTCATTCTTGGTTTGCAGGATCCAGATCGGGATAGCAAGATCTAGTAAATTTATAGAGTTTGCTGTCGTGAACTCGCCATTGCGACGAACCTCGTTTAACATCTTACTGAGCCATTTGTCAGCAGGAGCCGAAACCTCACAAATCGGAACCGGGTCTGCTAAGACAGGTACGGAACGGGACAAGAAGTCTGGCACCGCGTTTTCAGAACCCTTGCGGTGAAGAATTTTAAAATCGTAGGGTTGAAGACGAAGAGTCCAACGCGCCAAGCGTCCTTGAGAGTTTTTTAAGTTGTGAAACCACACGAAAGGATGACAATCCGTGATGACTTTAAAGTGGAATCCCTTCAAATAATAACGTAGATGACCGCTTAGACACTCGCGCTCAGTGGCACTATATTTACGTTCCTGGGTGGTTAATGAACGAGAAAGGTAGCAGATAACTTTTTTGCCATTCTTAAAAAATTGACTAAGGAGAGCACCGATACCATATGCCGAAGCATCGGTCTGAAGATAAAAGGTGCGTTCAAAATCAGTTCTAGCCAACACGGGAATGGTAACTAAATACTCTTTCAAAGTGGCGAAGGCTTTATCGCACTCTGACGACCAAGCCCATTTTGCTTTCTTTTTTGTGAGATTAGTCATTAGAGCAATTATGGTAGAAAACTGAGGCACACCCCGAAAATATCAAGAGGCAGTGCCCACGAAACGCCTAACTTCCTTAATGTTGGTAGGTGGAGATACCTCCAGAATTGCCTGTACCTTATCAGGATCGGGACGTAATTTTAATTCATCGACTACAAAACCAAAGACTTAAGCTGCGGACGACAAAACTGACTCTTATCGAGACTAACCACAAGTCCTGCAGCGTTAAGTCGATCAAAAACGGTTTCTTGAGTAGCCAAATGAGATTCGAGATCTTGAGACACAATAATAACGTCATCTAGGTAAACTAGGACTGACGGCTGTAAGTCAGCTTCCAGGACAGTATCCATTAGAAAAAAAAAGAAAGCCCAAAATGTAGGTGGGATTATAGAATGCAGCAAGTAATTGCTAAGACGATTTATGAGGGAGCCTTCCTGAGATCTGTATTTTTAAAACCCAAAAGAACAAATGGAACTCGGAAGCACTCAACGAAGAGAAAGACCAAAGCCCAAAATGCAAGATAACTTCCAATTAATATTTTCGCGATGAAAGAATCTGAAATTAATCGTCGCCAGATAGCCGTTCACTATGGAAATCAAACATACAGTGACGACGCTATTGCCGCATATCACTCACAAATGTGCATACCAAATACAATAAAATCTCATACTTTAATAAATGGAAATAAATTTCAATAAATATACCGGGGAGTTTCTAAAGAAACGTAACAATATATAGATGATTTACGTGATGTCCACTAATAGTGATGAAACTGTTTGTGAGTTTATATATCAAAATGTTAGAGGACTTAACACCAAATGTAACGAGTTCTATCTGAATGCTGTGTTACTTAATTACGATTTATACGCCATTACGGAGACGTGGTTGCACCCCAACGCCTTTGACGATGAATTAATTTCCACCAACTACAATGTACGAGGGCGGTTCAGTAAGTACCCGTGTTTGACGACAGAAGGCGTTCCTGAGGGTAGTTGGTGTTATCATCGTGTGCTGCCATCTATCAAACGACGGTATAACAAATTGCAGACTGATTGATAGGTTAGTTTGAATTTGACAGCCATTTGAGTAAGACGTGTTTTGTGATTTTAGCTAAGATAGAAAAAGAGCAGTATCGTTCGGTAATTCGCTTTCTGTTTTTGGATGGGAAAAAATGCGAGGAGATAAAAGCAAAGTTGGATGCTGTTTATGGGGACACTTCGCCATCTATGACCACAGTTAGATATTGGTTCAACGAATTTAAACGTGGGCGAACATCCATTTTTGATGAGGAGCGACCAGGACGCCCGGCAGACGTGGTTACCGAGGAAATTATTCAAAAAGTCCACGACATGATTCTCACTGATCGACGAACGAAAGTGCGTGAAGTAGCAGAGGCCGTAGGTGTGTCGACCGAAACGGCAATTAATATTTTACATGATAAGTTGACGATGAAAAAATTTTCGGCGCGACGGTGGACAACAAGCGGATGCGGCTGTTATCTTCGAAGCAGTGTTTGGAGCAATTTAAGCGAAATCCGAAGGAGTTTTTGCGTCGAGTTGTCACCGTTGATGAAACCTGAATTCATTATTACACACCAGAAACTAAGCAACAATCAAAACAATGGATTTCCCCCGGTGAATCTGCTCCAAAGAAGGCGAAAATGGTTCCATCGGCCGGAAAGGTCATGGCGACGATTTTTTGGGATACGAACAGCGTCATCCTTATGGATTTTTTAGAAAAAGGAAGAACGATCACTGAACAATACTACAGTGAGTTATTAGACAGCTTCGACAAAAAATTGAAGGAGACACGGCCGCATTTGGCGAAAAAGAAGGTGCTGTTTCACCGCGATAACGCACCAGCACATTCATCCGGAGTTGTCACCGCCAAACTGCATGAATTGCGTTATGAATTGATGCCGCACCTCCCGTATTCACCCGATCTGGCTCCCTGCGACTTTTTCTTGTTTCCTAACATGAAGAAATGGCTCGCGGGAAAAAAATTTAGCTCAAACGAGGAAGTCATCGCCGAGATAGAGGCGTATTTTGGAGAGTTCGACAAATCCTATTTTTTGGAGGGGTAAAAAAAATGGCAGGAACGTTGGGAGAAGTGTATATTTCGAAAAGGAGACTATGTTGAAAAATAAAAAAAAAATTTAAAAAAAAATTGTGTCTTCATTTATAACACGGGTACTTATTGAACCACCCTCGTATATAGGCGTGAGAGAAATTCTTACCCAAATAAATGCCAAAGCGGTGGTGCATTAATTGCTGTAAAAAAAAGTTTGAATGTCATAGATTGTCATTTCCGGATTCAGATGATAATGTGTACTATAAGAGTGTTTAGGTGCGCATAAGATTAGGGATCGTATTGTGCTGTTTTTGCTGCGTGTATCTTCCTCCAAGAATGTCAATTGAGTTTCATCAAGATTTTGCTGGCAACGTCGAGCAAAATTTACCCAAATTCTAGAAAAATTCAAAAATCTTTGTATTAGGCGATTTCAGTATTTCACATATATGTATCAGCCGAGAGATGTCGATTCTCCACTAAATAATAATAAAACTCGTTTAATAACCAATCTCATTAAGCTATTAGAACTCTAACAATTAAAGACAGTTAGAAACGAATACGAAATTATTTAGGTCTTATATTTAGTAATACTAGTTTGAGAATAGAACGTTGTAACAATCTACTGGTGTACGAGAATCGACATCACTCCTGTCTGTACTGTGAATTCTCTTACACATAGTCAAAAACTTCGTTTATGAACTCTTTTGAAAGGTCCTAATATAATTTTAAAAAGGCCAACTTTTTAGGGTTCTACAGAAACTTAAGTAATATTGATTGGAACGGCATATATGCAGCTAATGATATTAATGAGAGAGTTTCATTGTTTTATGAAAGAATATATTCTGTTCTAAGTGATACAGTTTCTAAGATTAAACCTAAGCAGCATGTTTATCCGATATGGTTCACTATTGACATAATTCAGGATATTAGGCAAAACAAAAATTAATTGGAAATATAAGATTGCGCATTATCTTATATATCTGAATGAGTTTAAAAGACTAAGAACTAAAATAAAACGTGATATTAAAACTGCTTTTCGTGTTTATACAGGGAAGGCGGAAATTAATTTAATTAATCTAGAAACAGTATCAACTCCTATCCGCCCAGCAGCGTCGCCACATGACGACAAGCTTTTCCAGCGAAGTGGAAAGTTGAAAAAATTAAATTTCGCCAAAATTAGTGTTCTTGAATTTTTTAAAGGCACTAGCACTGTTTATTTTGTCAATTTTAAAAAAAAACCAATTTTGGCATTGATGGTCTAATATAATTGTCTCTTGTGTAAAGGATTGTTAAGGATATTATTGGGATTCTACATAGATTTAAAGCTCCATGTTATTCTGCTACAAATGGCATGGTAGAAAAGCATGTTCAACGTTTGTATACAAGTAAATAAATATGCTTTTAAAAAAATAAAATATTATTTGCAGTAGAAAGATCATTGGTAAATAACAAGAAAGGCAAAGGTCTCAGGTTATTACACTGTGGCACGCCTGATGACACTAAGGTACATTTCCAATTTTTCCCTAAGTATTATCTGCCCTGAAACATATTTTGTAAATAAGATTTGAAACAAGGAAGTAAATAATAAGTTTAAGGAAAAAGTGTATGATTACAGTTTACCTAGCAGTATGTGGTCATTAACACTATCAAGAGCTTTAGAAAAAACTGTATTAAATATGTAATACATCAATTCATCCTTCCTTATCAACTGTGTTGCTAACAAATTCTACAAGCATTACTGTATATTAATTTCAATCAATTATGTTATTTCACTTTCTTAATATTCGATAGAATTGTAAATCTTATTGTACAGGCTGTAATTGAAATGATGAGAAATATTTATGAATATTTATATACTAATTTGCTATTAACTCTGTCATTTCGGATGTATTAAGAATCGTAAACGTCTTGCTTGATTACCATTCTCTACAGTTTTTATTGCAATTTATCGCAAGCCGGATTGAATCTTATCTCATTTACAGGTTATGAGAAAATGAAAAACCCACAACATTGCAGAATCACATGCTGTACAATCGTAGATGATTAATGATTATATCGTAATACATTTTTTGTGAGAGGCGCCTAATATTACCCTGCGGAAACGGGCACCAGTACTGTCTTCCGACACTGGATTGTACTCACCTAAATATTCTAGTAAAGAGTTCTAATTTAAATAAAATTTCAATAAAGACAGGTCAACAACTTTTCTTTCTTTGTTCGTATGCCAAAAATGCTTCTCTACGCTTCTAATTGCCACATATTCGGCATGTATAACATTATTAAAAATTGCGTCTAATTTAAAAAACTACTAATAATAAGAAATTAATCAGAATAGGTCTAATGGAAATAATTTATAATTAATATTAAATAAAACAGAAGAAGGCAATTTCTTTTTTCAGATCTCTTTTAGGTCTTTGCAAATTATGTTCATCTGTACTGGTTTAGCAAGCTGCTGTACATAACGTGCTTTGCGCCTCTGCAAACCAGTTTCATTTCCAACACACGGTTTGCATATCACAACGTTAAAACATCAATAAAAGAAATTTTAACACGATTTCAGTTGTTGCTTAAATTAAGAGTGGCTATTAAGAGGTAATCTTGAACAATGCGTGTTTTAAATAAAGAACTTCAACAGAAAGCAGAGAAAGAATTAAATGAAAAACCTGATCGAATACAAGAAGATATTCAGCATATTAAAGAATGGATAGAAAAGGAACCTCACCTAAATGCTAGAGCAGGTATGTGTTTGAATTAATATGCTTTGACCATTTTCACCCTCTTCATTGTTTAGAATTGATGTTAATCGTATTGGTGAAGTGAGTAACAGAGAAAAATAACGAATAACACTTTTATTGAATTCTCCACCCAAAAAAAATTATCATTTACATTTGAAGAAACGCGGGTTAATTCAAATGAATTTGCTTTCAAAAATGCGCCAACAGGGTGGTTTTTTGATTCGAAAGCAGTAGTGTTTTTGAACTATGCTTGACAATTACGTTTAATTTAAATAATTTTAGTGATAAAATCAAAATGTTCTAAGTTTTGTTTTACTTTAGAGTTAAATCGAAAGAATATTGTTTTTAAATTGAGAGTTGTTAACTTTTATTTCAAATGTGCTTAATTTTAAAACTAAAAAAGTCTTTATAAAAAGTCTTCAAACTCTAATAAACATACCTTGTAATACATTTTACCTTATTTCATGGTATTACATTTGAAAAGAAATTCTATACCCTTGGAAGTTTAAAATTGAAGAGGCCAATGCAAGAAGTGGACATGTCGACAATTTACAATTTTACAGGAAACGAAAAAAACGTTTGCAGCTTAAATACTGTAGTTTAACAAGTTTTTGATTTATAGTAGCTATTTATGACTAGTATGTGGATATTTCAGTGTGTATGGTTAGTCGTTATATATTGTTTTACGGCTGCAAAAAAAATAAAATCTGTTGGAGATGTCCACTTCTTGCACAGTAAATTAAGATTTGATTTTTGAAATATATTTATTTCTTGAAAACCTAAACTTTTATATGTAAGAACAGTGATTCAATCTATATTATTATTAAATATCAATTTAGTAGTAGTTTTCTTCATATTCTGAGCACGACGAATGATTTTCTATATTAGCAAATTCTCTATGATAATTTTTTATATCTTCATAAAACCATTGATCAGCTACTGGCACATAGTAAGATGCTAACGTCATTACATGCTCAAACTTTTTTTGTTTCAATTTCCTTCTTTCATTATACAAAAGAGTGGTATCATTCGGCATGGTGACAGATACGTTTTTATTTTTTATATCAAATTCTTCATACACCTGTAGTGATACTGACACACTACATAAAATGTTTGGCATTTTGGTAATGTCATAACGAAAGATTCTGTATTTGGATATTGTAAACTTTGCATTTTTTCGGCTTGGAGTTTTTTTGAACATTGGTAAAAAGTGGTCTTTAAAATTCAGAAACATTTTTTGTTGAACCGGAATAACCACAAATTTCTTTCCAGATTCTGTAATAATTTTGGCGTATTCATTTGGCAGGTATATTTTGTCGTATCTTCGTTTTCTTTGTTCAATAGCTCCGAAGCTGCAATCACAGGGTAGATAATTGTGCCCCGGTTCAGGAAAACGTTGGTAGATAAATTTAAATTTACCAGTTTCAATAAGACTGTAAAGATACTGCGTCATGACATAATTTTTGTTTTGTGACGCACAGTTGTCCGAAAACATGTAGACGTCAGTAACCTCAGGTCGAAGGATATTCTTGAAGAAATAATTAAGTAGGCTGATAACTTCATTTTGTCCTTTTCCAGAAAGCCTTTCATCATACAAAAAGAAGTAGCTTTTACCCGTGCTTGCGACACGAATGCAGAAGTTGTACACCCACATTTGAATTTTGTAAAATACGTCTCCACCTGGTGCAACTGATAACGGAAGATTTTGCTGGAAATCAAATGTAATAACTTCAACATGATCATTATTTTTACACAGTTTTGTCTTTGCCTTGAGATCTTTATAAAATGTTTCTGCTTTGGCAACATGTAACTCTTTTTTCTGTCCTGAGCTGTCTCTTCTCTTCTTCTGTTTCAGCACTTAAAAGTTTGTTCATTAGTTTGTCACATTTCTGACATGAATCTGACTTAGGCTTTCCAAATGAAATATTAAAATTTTCTGTAAAATATTTTCGAAAGAATTCGTATTTTATTACAGGTTTAAAGTTTTCATTGTCCCTATTCTCCTGTAATATTCTATATTGATCGGGCTCATACTTTTCTAAGTACAAAGCATGGATTTTAGAAACATTTAGCAATGGTGATAGATAATACTTTTGTAAATTATCAGTTCTACTGTAGTGTGATTTATATTTAGGAAAGCTCATTATATGAGCATTTAACTGAGCTAATATGTCAGGAGTAACTTGATTTGGCCTATTGTTATGTTTTCCACGCCGGTCTATTGGAGGAGTCACATTGAGTTTCATGTGGTCGAGTATTCTGTTGATCCTACCTTTTTTTATTCCATGTATAGCAAGCAGTGCATTTTTACATACAGGAACTTTAGTAGCATTTTCTTTAACCTAAAACAGATAAAATGTGAGTACCATACCACTCCCTCTTTGACATTCACAAATGTGTGCGCTATAACCAGAATAAATTTAAGTAGGTATCAAAATATCCACTTACAGAAAATGTACAATAAACACTTTTTGGTTTATTATTTTCATCGCTGCGTTTTCTGTGCTGTGCAACTTGTTTTATGGCAATGTTTCCAGATAAATATGCATCCTGCAAGTCCTTGCTTGGTAGTTTATAAAATGCTTTAAATATTGCCACTCTGGTATCAGCTGTAACTCTGTCAAAACATTTCATTTTGCAGTTACATGCATTTCCTAGTTGTTTTTCTGGTACTACTTGTTTCAAAGTATTAACATATTCTTTGCCAGCAGTTTTGCGTTCCTTCCTCACATTTCTTTGCCACTGCTTTTCTTTCCTCAACCGTTTCTTGCCGTTATCTTCCCTTAAAGTGAGGTTAGGTTCCTCAGTCTCACTACCTTCTGATGGTATATATTCAGGGTCTGTTTGAGAATCACTGCCAGCATAAGGATCCTCCTCTGATTCTGATGAAGAACTCATTGTGCACTATTTAATACCACAATAAATAGGTTAACAATAACACTACACTTCACATAAACACACTGTTGTAGTCACGTGCACAGTACACAACTACCCACAATACTTTGCAAAAACTGGACATGACCAGTTCATGTCCACTTCTTGCACAGTACTTAGTAAGTAGACAACCAACATCGCACTCGTATATGATCTATGTTAGCGGCAGAAGTCTAGTTCTTGCTCAGAACGATGCAGTAATGATTCAAGAACATGTCTAAACAAATAACTCATTTCCGATAAAAAATGGACATGTCCACTTCTTGCATTGGCCCTTTAAATTGCACTTATATACAGGGTGATTTCTCACACCTGTTTTTCCTTTTAAAGAATAGTAAAGGGTCATAAAGAAACCGATCTATGTTAAATTGCATGAACAAAAGTCGTATAATTTCAGAGTTGGAATAACTGGGTACTGTGTTTGAGACTTCTGTACATAACCGCATTTTGTAATAATCCAGTAGAATAAGCATTAAACCTCGAAATGAAATATACAAAGCTGACAATTTGCACAGACCTTTATCTCGACGTTTTAAAGACGGGCTAAAAAGTCTCATAAGATACCGTGTCCACTAGTCAAAATATCAAAGGTCAAAGGTCACGAAAATCGGTTTTACGCAAATATCTCGCTTTCCATGTCTTCTATGTCATTGGAGGTTATTACAAAACTTGTAAAGCATAACATTCTCTACAAGTTTGGTTTACTGCATTTTTTTGTATGATTAACCGTTTTCGAGTGCGGAGAGTGGGAAGCGCTCATCCGTTTATAGGTTAACGCTATGTAAACTGCGGAGCCAGATGCACAGTACACTTTACAAAGTTAATTATATAATTAAATATATTTTTGTTTGAGGTAGAATGTAAGGCGGGTTTTTTGACGTGGTATCTTCGATAGATCTAATGCATGTTGTACTGATATAATGCACTACACAACCTTCTAGTGAATAGTTTCAGAAGCTACTCGGTTCACGTCTAAATACCATCACCAGTAGGCACGCGTTTCAAGACTCTCATCCTTATCTTCATCGTCGTTTTCCGTCACATTGTATTCTAAAACTTCAAGGCTCTCAGGAACAAATTCATTTTCTGTATCAAAATCATTTGATATTGATGAGGCATTTAAGCATGCTTGTCCGTGACACTGACCACAAACTGTAGAGCACTGCAACCCTACTTTCCTACATCTACAGTTTACGCCACAACCTTTCTTGAAATTGCAAAAGATTCTATTCAATAGTCTGTCCGGTGCTGGTGGCAATAGTGTTGTTGTCGGCTTCAGGATCTTGTTTTCTAAATCTCACCCCCAATTTTTAGGATATAAATCCTTCCCTAACTAGTCTGGATCTTGATGTAGGCCCGACAGATATGCTGACGAGCTGTTGTACTTGAAGATGGAAGAGATGATAATTCCACCGGTCTATTGAGTCTTGCTGATTCGATGAATTGTGTGTACCTAAAATTATCAATACAGTGTTCTGATTTTGAAGCATTTAAAGAACACAAATCGGGGTTTTTCTCGAACATTTTTATAATTTGCAGTTTTTCTTTGTTAAATAGGAAAGATGTTGTGTCGCATCCACTGATGCATCCGCATTAGTTACATTGTAATTAAAATATTTAATATCAATAACAGTTTGTTAACTTTAATAATGACAATAATAATATTTTATTATATAACTAACTTCCTAAAGTGTGCGATGCATCTGGCTCTGCAGTTTACACATCATTAACCTTTAACGAATGCGCGCTTCCCACTCTCCGCGCTCTATCTTGAAAACGACTAATCATACAGAAAAAAAATAGAACCAGTCTTGTAGAGACTTTTACGCTCTACAAGTGTTGTAAGAAATTTCAACGACATACGAGCTATAGCAAGCGAGATATTTGTAAAAAACCGATTTTGGTGATCTTTGACCTTTGATATCTTGACTAGCGAATACGATATCTTATAAGACTTTTCAACCCATCCTTAAAACACCGAGACAAAAGTCTATGCAAATCGTCTGCTTTGTATCTTTCATTCCGAGGTTTGGCCTGAATTTCGTTTTATTTTACTGGGCTATAATACAATAACTTAAAAACTAGTCTAACCTTGAACGTGAAACATCTACCACAACTAAAACAGTCAAACTGCGGGGCTTACAGTTACTAGAAGCAGAAAACACATTGAAATACACAGATAATTTTGTTTATTAAATTGAAAATCAAAGAAGTAACGTTAAATACATTGATTATTAGAAGATTGTAACAAATTTAAATTAGGTTTAATAAAGTTGAAGAAATGGTAAAGAAAGAACGGCAATTATAATAATTGAATCCAAGATTGGACACACGCTTGAAGATGACCTCTCTGCTTAATACTTTCTGCAGCGTTGTGTATGCTCTGCAATAGTTGTTTTCGAGTAGCAACCTGTTCTTGATAAAGCAATGATTTCATATGCTCTTATAAATTAAAATCTAGCGGATTTAAAGTCGGAAATCTCGGAGGCCAGGCAACCGGGCCTTCACGACCGACCCATCGACCAGGAAAAAGTGTATTTTGATGTTGTTGTATCGTTCTATCATAATCATATAGGAACCGCATACGCCGACGGATATCTAATGAAACATCTTCTAGCAGCCCTGGAAAGTCGTTTTGCAGAAAATTTAAATACACTCTCCCAGTCATTCGGTTAGGCAAAATAAATGGGCCTATTAGCATATCATTTACAATTCCAGCAAACACATTGATTGAAAATCTCTGCTGATAATTGGACCTGTGTTTGATGTTAGGGTTTTCTACATCCCAGTAGTGCATATTGTGGAAGTTTATAATTCCGGTCCTTGTGAAGGTAGATTTATCACTAGCCAATACATTCATCGGAAAGTTAGCATTCTTCAGATTCTGTTCCAAGAGCCATTCACAAAATTAAACGTCGTGTTCATAGTCCCTTGGTGCTAAAGCTTGTACACCCTGCACGTGGTACGAGTACAGTAAGTCTTCGTGTATCGTCCGCTAAATAGTGAATTGTCAGGTATTGATTTCCCTAGCAATGTGGAGCGTGCTTAAAATGAAATCTTCTTCTATTAAATCCATAATTTTATCAATAGCTTGCCTGCTTGCTCGAGAGCCTCCCTCACGTTCTTGTCGTGACTGCAGTTTGCCCGAAGTACGTGCTCTGTCCATTAGATACAGAAACGCTGGATATGTAGGATGCCTTCTATTGGGAAAATGCTCTGTATACAATCGTGCAGCTGCAACAACATTTTGTAGTGCTTCACTGTAAACGATTGTTATGTCTACAAATTCTTCATTTGCATACATTCTTCAATTCAGCACAAAATGGAAAATTATGGAAGATGATTTAATCAATTACCAACCTTTGGCACTACGTAAGGGTACAAGATGATGGAATTAAACAAGGAAGTATTTTATTTTGTAAGTAAATAAAGCACTTAAAATAACAGAACGTCACGCAAACAAGTTTTGTCCAAAAGTCAAAGGCTACTACAAAGTTAACTACTTTAGAGCCAAAAATGGTCAAAACCAAAGTCATTAGACGAGCAATACCTACTAAATATGTTAGCAAAAACTTTCAGATATCAAACGGTGGGTCCAATTATTTAAAACTTTATATCTTCGAAACTTTGTTTATGCAATCTTTTCTGAAAGGATTGTCTGGTACGACGCAATAAGCCGAAATTGGCTCCGTCTACCTGCGAAACAAACAAGTGAAGTACCTGAGTGGTAAATTAAATAAAAAGTAAGTGTGGCAAAACACAAAAATTTAAAAGTGTAAGAAGTTGAATAATATCAAAAAACATTAAAAACAAGTATTAAAAGTGATAATTAAAAGCATAAAATCGCGTTCTAAATTGGCATAAAATAGGTAGATAAGACAACGATAAAATTGAAGGGAACACTGTTTTGCCACATTTTGCTAACTTGCACTCGAAAATAAAGAATAAACAAATAAAGAAAAGTGATTGTGTGGTAAAACGAAAAGTTTTAAAGTATAAGAAAGGAAATTACATAAAAAAACAAGTGCTAAAAGTGTCGATTAAAAACATAAATTATATTTAAAATACGACTACGACAAATAAAAAAAGCGACGTTGCCAAGTGTAATATTAATGTCTAAAACTACAGATTGTAATCCAAAAACAAAAAGCACTACAACAATTACAGATTATATAAAAAGAAAAAAGTGTGAACAATTAACAAACGACGAAAATCAACTAGAGTCCACCACGGAACCTGCAATCTTCAAAAGAAGCAAAGAAACTTTTAGAACCCCCAGAAAAGGAACACAAAGTCAAGAAGATCCGCCAGAACAAGAAGAAATCACTTTAAACTCCCAAAACATGGAAGAAATAATAAGAAAGCTATTAGAAGTGGATAAAAAAAATAACTGAAGATCAAGGAGATTTAAAATTGAAATTCCAACAAAAACCAAGAAGAAATTCATTATTAAAGACAGATATGGAGAAACAAAATGGAAACAAGAAAAGAAACTCTTAATTGATAAAATTGAAAATCTAGAAGCAAAATGGGAAAGACAAAAGAAACGAGAAAAGAAAAATAATATTATAATTAAAGGACTACAAACAAACGAAGAAAATACAGAAGAAGTGAAAAAACTTATCAACATAAAAATTGGAGTAAATGCAGATATTAGAGAAGCGAATTTTATTGAAAAAAATGAAAAAACAAAAGCTATAATAGTAAAAAGAGAGAATTTCCAAAAGAAATTGCAGATAATGAAGAAGAAAGCAATTTTAAAGGACATAAACATATTTATTGAAGATGAACTGCCAGTTAAAGAAAAGATTATACAGAACAGAATTAAAGAAATTGCAAAAGAAGAAAAACAAAATGGTAACATTGTCAAAATAGGATATCAAAACTTATATATAAATAAAGTCAATTATGAATGAATCGCAGAAGAAAACACGCTTATATATGTCAAGATAATAATCGAGACGTACATTCAAAAAACTAGACCAAGAAAATGAGGTAAAGAGAATGTCCAGCTCTTTGACTCAAACAATTAATATACGGACACCGAAGATGAATAAGGCAACGTCAACGGAAAAAAGCAATAAGGAAAAACAAATACTTAAGATAGCAGCATGGAATGTACAAGGGCTTAATAAAGAAAAAAAACTTAATGAACTAGTACAAGGATTAGAAAAGTACGATGTAGATATTTTAGCTGTACAAGAGATAAACACAAAAGGAACAGCAATAACAAGCTTCAAAAAATATATAGTGGGGGTGGTGAACAGAATAGACTGGGTACAGGCTTTAAATTAAAAGAGGAACTCAAAGATAAAATAATAGATTATAGAGTAATAAATGAAAGACTAAGTATGATTTGAATAAAAGGAAAGTATAAAAATTGACAATCCTGAATGTATATGCACCCACCGAAGAAACAGACGAAGACACAAAACAAACATTTTATGATACAATAGAAGAATCAACAAATACTGTAGCAAGTTTTGATATGAAGATTATTATAGGCGACTTCATTGCCAAAATTGATAAAGAAGAAAGAAATTATGAAATAGCTGGAAAAGGAGACTTGCATAGAAAATCTAATAAAAATGGACAAAAACTAATAGATTAAAATTAATGATTAATAAGAGCACACATTTAAAACACAAAGACATTCACAAACCAACCTAGATAAGTCCTGACAAAAAAACTCTAAACCAAATCGATCATTTATTAATAGAAAGAAAACATGCAAAATGTGTCCTAAGTGTGGAGCTGACATAGGATCAGACCATTTGCTGGTAATAGCAAAAATTAAACAAAAGATACCAATTGTAATAAACAACAAAAAACATAAACTGAAGAAATGGAATATTGAAGTCTTAAAAAAGATGAAAATACAATAAAAATACGAAAACAATAATAACTACAAAAAAAATCAGCAGACGTAAATAAAAAGTGAGGCAGCATAAAAATCGCAATAGACGTAAGTACAGAATTACTAGAACCAACAAAACGTGAAAAAAGGAAAGACTGGTTCGATGGTGAATGCAGAAAAGCAGTACAAGAAAGAAAACAAGCAATAATGAAAAAGTTAGAAGACAACACAAAAGAAAGAATAGAACAGTGTAAGCGAATACGAAATAGCACCCAAACTAAACTAAGAAATAAGAAAAGACAAGCACAATAAGCTAAATTAAAAGAAATGGAAGAACACAACAGAAATAGAAATACAAACCTATTGTATAAGAGCTTAAAAGAAGAAAAGAAAGGTTTCCAACTACAAACAGTTGCACTGAAAAACCATCAGGGAGAGATTTGTGTAGATACCACAAGTATGCTAAATATATAGGAAAACTTTTTCCGGAACACATTAACAAACAATGAATGTGAAACAGAAAAAGAACAGTTACATCAAAATAAGGAAGATAAACAAAAATTAAAAGAACCACCAAAAAAAGAAATAATAGAAGTAATAAAGAAATCAAAAAACAATAAAAGTCTAGGTGAAGATGGCATCACCATAGAACAAATAAAATACAGCAGCGAAGAAATATTTAATCGAATATACAACCTATTAAAGCAGATCTGGAATGAAAAATGTATGCCTAAAGAATGGAGTCAAGCATTAATACACTCAATACATAAAAAGGGAAGCACACAAAACCCATAAAATTACAGATCAGTATCACTCCTAAATGTAACCTATAAGTTATTGGCAAAAGTAATAAATAAAAGAACACAGGAGGATATATAGAGAAAAATAGAACAATACCAAGCAGGTTTAGAAATAAAAAGTCATAGTAAATGATATATTTGCACTAAGACGAACACAGGAAAAATGTGGAAAGAAAAACATTCCAATACGTGCATTATTTCTAGATTCTAGCTTTTCATAAAATTAAGAGAAAAAATATATTCGAAGCTATGCAAAGTTTAAATATACCAACAGAACTCATACAGCTAGTGAAGATGGCACTAAAGGAAACAACAAACAAAATATCGTTTCAAGAACAACTTTCATCTGGTTTTACAAGTAACTCAGGAGTAAAACAAGGAGATCCGCTATTCGCAACCCTCTTTAACATAACCCTAGAGAATATAATAAGAAAAAACAATATCAAAACAAACAACATCATACTAAAAAACTCATATGAACTGTTAGCCTACGCAGATGATATGGTAATACTTGCAAGAACCGAAGAAGAACTAAAGGAAATTCTAAAAAGATTTGAAAAACAAGCCAAAGAAGCAGGACTAGAAATAAACCAAGAGAAATCAAAGTACATGATTCTAGGAAACAAAGATCAAAATGAAAATCCTAAACTGATACTAAAAAGTGAAAACAATATAAAATACAGTTTTAACATAGTAAATAGTGTTAATGTACCTAGGGACTGAAATAACAAGTAGGGAAGACTGTAGTAGTGAAATAAAAGAAGAATTACAGCAAGAGAAAAATGTGCGGGATCCCTCAATAAAGTGCTGAATGCAAAAAATATATCAAAGAAAACAAAAATAAAAATACATAAAATACTAATTAGACCAACAGTTCTGTATGGCTATGAAACATGGACCATAACAGAAGAAAGTAAAAGTGGATAGGAGATATGGGAAAGAAAAATTCTGAGAAGAATTTATGAAGAAATAAACGAAAATGACACCTAGAGACGAAGAACTAATAACGAACTAGAAGAAATATTTAAAGATTAGAAATAAACACTATAATAACCCAAAAGAGACTAAGGTGATTAGGCCATATAATAGGAATGGACAATAACGAACTAACAAAAACTATTTTCAAAGCAGAAATGACTGAAAAGAACAGAAAGGGAAGACCGAAAAAGACACGGTGACAAAATGTAAAAGACACTAAAAAATTTAATCTATATGAATGGAAAAATATTGCAACCAACAGAAAAGTATGAAAGTTGCGAATAGAAACTATAGGTCCTCAAGCCTGATATGCTGTTTTGTATAATTTAACGTAAGTAGATCAGTTTCTTTCATGCTTCCCTCTTACCCTTTAAGAGGAAGAAAAAACAAGTTGAAAATCACCCTGTATGCAATTAAAACAACATTTACAGTTGGAAAAAATTCTGTTGACATCTACAATAAGCATTTTGTATTATTATGTAAATTAGAAGTCAAAGATTTGAGATCCTGTATTAATAAAAACTGTATTTTAATAAAGGTTTTTTTTTTTGTTTTTTAAAGCTTTAATTTAAATTTTTAAGTTTTTAAATTAAAATCACCTTTTCTTGATATTAAAGTAACAATTTTTTTGGGCGTGATAAACTTTCTATAACTGAAGAAGCTTTTGTAATTGCTACTAATTTCCTAATAAGTAACTTGAACTTAATTTAACTTTTCTCCCAATTTGCTTAATTTCAAGTCCTATATAATCACCAGTACCTGTTCTATAAATCAAGTAAAAAATTGTAGAGATTAAAGTATTCCCATTCCGTGGGCAGTGAAAGGCTGTCTGGTTAAGAATTTCAGTCTTTAAATTAAAATATTGAAATAATTATCATTAATTAGCACTAAAGTAAATAAAAACTGTATAATAAAAAGTAATCGCTGCGCAGAGTCATGAACTGGAAATAAATTGTTAATTCCAAACAATAAAAAAGGTCTCAAAATAATGTTGCTATTATTAGTACTGCATAAAGGCGAGATCTCAAGTTAGTCATGCATTCATAATCCTCACAAAAAATGTGAAAACGAAACTGGCATTATTTTTCATGAAGATGAACAATGCAGTTGTTTCTTCTTTTTAATATCAGTCTAATTAGTCGTATAATTATTAACTAACAGTGAAGGTATTTATTTTTATTATTAAAACCAATACTTGGTAATAATAGTAAAAGGAATATCAAAACGGGAAATTTTTTGTTTGTCTTTCTTTGTTTATGAATCAGTGCTTATTTCTAGCCAGACAGAATAATATTTTAAAATGCAGTTCAAAACTAACAAAAAATTACTTGTCATACTACATGCACAAATATAAACAGCGATTATAAATAGTTGTTTGTATGTATCTGTTTAACCTACTCACTTTGCATTTGTTTATCAAAATTTAGCAAAAACAACTCGTTAAAAATTAAAATATTTACATTTTTTTTCTTTTGTATCCATTTTAAGCTTGGTTGTAAATACTCTTTTTCAAAACATTATATTATAAAAATTTTGTAATAGTTATCTTTAAAATTATAAACGATTTTGACTATTTAGGGTAAAAGCACCAATCCTCTACCAACTAAAGGATATTTGAAGTTCAAATTCGTTTAAATTTAAAACGAAATAATATTTATCAATGAAACTTTCTGTATAGTTATGCATATTTAAATGATATACATACTCAATCGTCAAAAGTCATTAAACGTTTAGTTTTATATGAGAAAAAAAAATAATTCATTAAAACCTACACTTTGGCCCCGTAATCCGCCGCTATTTACTAAAAATCCGCCGTCAAGGTCCTAGTAGCCGCGCTTTAAGAAACAAAGCTATAAACATCGTATAAACGTGAGGAATAATTATTTCTTAAATGATTACATATGAGTTCTTGGAAGCTTTATTCGGATCACATGTTTGGCAAATTAAATATTTTTAGCGATATCTTCATTACTTGCCATAAGCATAAAATAATTTAACAATTTTATGCCTTTCTTGCATTTGCTCATAAATGATTTATTGAAACGAAAAGAATTTATTTTAAAAAATATTTTGTATTTGCATGTAAGTAATATTTAATAAACAGATGAATTTAATTCCTACTTTTTACATTATACTCTTTAGAGGTTAATTTTTCACTTAAGTTGGTTGTTTGGACATGTTGACTTTCTAAAATTAGATTTTTTTTAAAGAATAATAAGCATCAAATAAATGATAGAAAGATTAATAAATGTGGGTGCTAATCAACAAAATTAAATTAAAAAGTCGAGCAACAATAATATAAAATCTCAGTATTGTGGAATACCAAGTGCACTACAGTGGCAGGCGGCGAGCGGGTGACTAGATGAATCTGTGAATACTCTGCCTACCTTATTTTCGAATTTGTTTAATTAAAATCTAGTATTTTTTGTATTAAATATTAAGAAGGATCATTACTTTAATTTACCAAACAAAAATTTTTACGAAGATGTCTACAAAAATGCGCAAATCTTACCTAGAATGCAATTGTTTCTCGTTAATAAAAACGCACTCAATAGCAGTCGTAGTAAACACAATCACACAATTGACACCAGTAATTTTTGTAAATTCAGAAATTGTTTATGCCGTCTCAAGACGACGCGAAACTCAAATTTTTATTAAAACGTAATCTTTTAGGTCGTTCTGAATATGTTATAAAAAATGTATGCAGAAAATGCACTTAAATATGCATTTATTGTGGAAAATGCACCTACTACATAAATATGCAATTATATGCAGTATAAGAATTGCATGATTGTGCTTGAAATTGTTTTAAATGCAAAGAAATCTAAAACATAACTGGAATATGTTGTAGTAAACGCATATTTATATGCAAATGCATATAAATCGGGCTTCAAATGAATGAGGTACAATTTCTTTTTACTTAGGGTGCTTCAATCTTCTTTAAGATTTTAGAAATTTCAAATTTTTAGTCTACATTTTGCTTACTTAAAATATCAGTTTCCTGATTTTTTAGATTTTCAAGTTAATTGAAGTCAAAACCTAAACGGTATTATTCTGTAACGAATATTTTGAGGCAAGGGCCTCTCTAAAAAGGCAGAGAGTGAGATTTTAAAGTTCAGTAACCCAACTAACATCCTTGGTAACTGTAAAAGAGGATAACCTTAAGCAGTAAGTCGAAAAGTGCGATATTTACGCAATTTAACCTTCACAAATGTTTTATAAGTAAGTTACTTATTTCCCAGCAGTTTTTAAGTAAACTCTGCATTTATTTTACCAAATTCTTGTATAAGTTAATTTTGCTATTAATCATATCAAAAAATGTAATAATAGTAATAAGTTTGTTTATCTCCAGATCACACAAATGATATAGAATAAGCTAAAATACATAGATGGTTATAAAATAAAGACTAGATATTAGCATAATAAATTGTTATTACAAATATATTAATGTTCAAGTATTACCATTACAAATTAATAAATTCAATTCAATATTGACAAAATCCTTTTACAAAATATAATATTATACATAAGCAAATAGGTGATTGGTATTTTATACAGTATATATTTAGATATAATGAATGAAGACAAAAGCTATCAAGCCACGCCATCCATCAATCATGTGAATGAGCAGTAATATTTACTAACTAAATATTGTTTAGCGTTCTTCTAAATTTCGTATCTGGAAAATAATAATTATTAATAATTATTCCAGATTGCAGGGATGGTACCAGTTTTAAGCGAGAAATTAATGATATGTGTTAGAGTATATATGCAAAATGGTAATACTAGTTTTAACATTTTTAAATTTATATTGTCAATTTCACAAGCGTTAGATGTTAATTTACTTACAATTTTGGCTACTTCTTCAGCTGCTATTTCTCTAAATAAGTCAGTTGGAGGGTTGTTATTAAATCTATTGTTAAGGAAATAATTCATTGTATCATTATCAACAACCACATTTTGAACAATATTTGTAAAGTAATTGTTAATTAAATTAGCGTTCTTAATTTCCTCTGCTATTTCTGATTGAGGTTTTAAGTGAACATTCCAAGAAGCAAAGTTTCTCCATAGCATCTTTGGATTACAACGGTTAACATATAATTGATCTTTAATAAAAGCAATTTTTTCATTCTTTGTAGCAGCAGATAAGTAATTTCGTAAATGCCTGTAGTTATTCAAATCAGTTTCTAGTTTGGTTTTTGAATACTTTTTATACGCTTTGTGTTTTGCATTAATTATTACTTTTAAAGCATCCGTGATGTAAGGACGTTTTCTACTACGTAACGTGGAAGATTTTATAGGTGCATGGATATTAAATAACTTTAAAATTTGATTGTTAATATAATTGACTTTGGAATCAATGTTATCTAATCTTTCCACGTAATCCCAATTGATTGCAGCTGCATGATGTTCAAAAGCACTTAATACAAAATTTCTGTAGCAACGATATGTAATTCTTTTAGGTAAGACTTTCTTTGTAAAATAATCTAATTCACAGTATGTTAACATATGATTTGTTACATTGATTAAATCCAAGTTTTCACATTCTGTAACAGTAATATTGTTACTAACACATATAATATCTATCAAAGTTGCACTTGTATTTGTTATTCTGGTAGGTTGAGTTACAATCTGTTTCATGTTGAATGAGTTAATCAAATTGTTAAATTTTCTCGAAAATGATGAATCACAATTTAAATCAATATTTATGTCTCCAACTACTACAAGATCATCGACTTCCATCATTACATGCGAAAATGATAATTCCATTTCAGCAAAGCAGGCATTATTTATTTTTGGTATATATATAGCGCCGAGACCTATTTTAGTGTTCTTTATCGTTATTAATACCCAGAGTTGTTCCGTATTTATTGACGTAGAGAAATCTATAGATATAGCCTTAAAATTTAAATTGTTCAGAATATACCAACACAGTCCACCACCTCTAGAATTTCTATCGCCACGTAATAATTCATATCCCGGTATATGTATTGAACTCGATGGAAAATCAGGACATAACCACGATTCCGATATAGCTATTAAATGAAATTTATTTTTATTTTCTATAACAAAGTCACAAAATGCATCAAAACTTGAAACTAATGATCGTATATTTACATGTGCTATACGTAATCCCTTATGTTGATTGGAAAATTTTAATTCTTTTATTCTATTTTCAATATAGTTATTAACACTACTTTTATGTTGTACTTCTAGATTTTTAACTGTTTGCTGAATATCTACTAAATTAGCTTTTGTTTTGAAGATAGCTCTTGAAAATTTTTACTCGAATCAATCTTATTACCATAATTATTTTTATTTACATAGAATTTACGCACAGCAATATCCTCAGGCCAAAATGAAGCATCCAAAATTTTTGATAAGTGATTCGCATAAATTGTGATTTTAAATGAACTGTAAGAATCGGGAAATTTTGATTTTAATTCCATAATATTTACTTCTGGTATATTAGTGTTGTTAAGTAGTTGCTGCAATTTAGATTGGATATAATTAACAATCTTATCTTTATTTACAGCGGGATTTACTCTAGTAAGATGAACATTTGAGTATTTCTTCCTTTTTGCAACAGATATAAATTCATTGTTATTTGAAACAGAATTTGTCAATGCTGTACCTATTATCAGTTTATTTTCATTATAAAACTTCTTGTTATGTCTTACCGCTTCATTATTATGAGAGACTGAATTCGAAGTTATAATTGAGGGTTTCTCATTTTGCGAGCTATGTAAGGAAAGATTTTTGTTGTTATTATTATATGGTACTGCTCTAGATGGTTTCTGATTATTACCATTTTTTGCTACATTTGAATAGCTTTTTGCAACACATGAGGGTCCATTGCAATTTTGGTTATTAATGTATTTTGGATTTGTGAGTAGTCTAATTAGATCAATATTACTGGATTTTAGCACATCAATTTCGTTTCTTAATTGTACTATCTCATCTTTTAGTGATTTAGTTTCTTCATTAACAATTTTCTTTATAATATCAGTAAAGTTCCTATTGTTGAAAAATGTAAAAATCTCGTTATTGCATTCTTTAAATTTATCAAAGCAATAAGTAATAGTTGAAGAATTCAAGTTAAAACAATCTCTGGGAGTATCAAGTGCATTTTCCTCATATATAGTATCTGAAACAGCACTCTTTTTACGTCGTCCTTTAGCTGGTGCCATATGCGACGCTCCACCCTAAACTATTATTTGATAGTTTAGTATTGAATATACTAGTGAATAATAAATTTCCTTTATAATCCAGTAAAATAAGGATTAAACCTCGCAATGAAAGATACAAAGCTGAAAACTCGCATAGACCTTTCTCTTGACGTTATAAAGACGGGCTAAAAAGTCTCTAAGATATCGTGTCTGCTAGTCAAGATATCGAAGGTGAAAGGTCACGAAAATCTTTATTACGAAAGTTGTAGAGCATAAAACTCTCCACAAGTTTGGTTTTATGCACTTTTTGTATGATTAACCGTTTTCGGGATAGAGTGCGGAGAGTGGGAAGCGCGCATCCATTTATAGGTTAACGCTATGTAAACTGCGGAACCAGATGTATAATCACTCTACGAGGTTAATTATATAATGAAATATACTATTTTTTGAGGTAGAATGCAAGGCGGTTTTTTTTGACATGGTATCCTCAGTAGGCTTGATCCATGTACTGATGTAATAGAATACACACTAGTGAATAGTATCAGAGGCGACTTGGTTGACCTCTGAATACCATCACCAGTGGGCATGCGTCTCAAGATTTCTAATCTTTGTTGTTGTCCTCCTCTTGTGGTTACTCAAATTCAATTTCCGGATCCTTTTATCATCCTTTTCTGTTACATTGGATTCTAAAACCTAAAGGCTTTCAGGAACAAATTAATTTTTTCTATCAAAATTATTTGATATTGTTGAACCGTTGAAGCATGCTTATCCGTGACTCTGACCACAAACTGTGGAGCACTGCAACCTTACTTTCCTACATCCACAGTTCACGCCACAACCTTTGTTGAAATCGCAGAAGATTCTATTCAATAGTTCGTCCGATGCTGGTGGCAACAATGTTGTTGTCGGCTTCAGGATCTCGTTCTCTAGATCCCATCCCCAATTTTCAGGTTATAAATCCTTCCCTAACCAGTCTGAATCTGTAAGTAGTCTCGATAGATATGCTGACGAGCTGCTGCACTTGTAGATGGAAGAGATGATAATTCCACCGTTCTGTTGAATTGTGTGTACCTAAAATTGTCAATACAGCGTTCTGATTTTGAAGCATTTAAAGACACGTATTCCATTTCAAATAATGTATTTGGAAGGCAGGTTTCCAGTTGGAAAAATTGAAATGACAGGCACAAATCGGGGTTTTTCTCGATCATTTTTATAATTCATTGATGCATCCTCATTACTTATAATGTATTTAAAATATTTAATTTCAATAACAGTTTGTTAACTTTAATAATGATACTAATGATAATTTATTATATAACTAACTTCATAAAGTGTACTATGCATCCGGCCTATAAATGGATGCGCGCTTCTTACTCTCCGCGGTTTATCTCAAAAACGACTAATCACACAGAAAAAAAATGTTCTGTAACAACCGCCAAGAACAGACGAGCCATAGGAAGCGAGATATTTGTAAAAAAAACCTATTTTCGTGACCTTTGACCTTTGATATCTTGACCAGCGGACACGATAACTTATGAGACTTTTCAGCCCGATTTTATAACGTTGAGACAAAAGTCTATGCAACTCTTCAACTATGCATCTGTCATTCCGAGGTTTGACCTTAACTTCGCCTTCTTCTACTAGACTATCAAGCTCTCCTCTTTTAAACATTGTATCATCTTTAGTATTGCATAATATGCAGAATTAAGAGTTTATTATACAAAATCGAAGTGTTGGGCCTAGCATGCAGCCATTACTGAGCACTGCGTCTGACTTGAGCTTCTATCGAATTCCCACTTTGAAATTAACGTTAAAATAGATGAAGGATCTAAAACGTTGATCGTTTCTTGTTGAGCGAGTAGAAGACGATCTACTGTGTGATCTAATAGCAATTCTACTGGCACTTTTGTTTCCGTTTCCCTTACTGATATTCTTTCTGACTAACACCTGGCGTTTAATTTCTTTATTTCTTTATAAGTTGGAAAAATTTCTTTAGCATAATTCCTAATAATGTTGTATTGTCTTTTTGACAACGGTGCTTCCATTGTCATGGCTAAAGCTTAACTCATCTTCGCTTTCTGCTAGCTCTGAAATTGATTTGTGCAGCATAGGATAAACAATGTCGCAATTCATTATTATAATTAGTGAATTAATCAAATACACAAAGTCTCATTTAGCACTAATCACGCAAAATACTATTATTATTATTAATCGCCTTTACTAATAAATTAAATTACATTATGTAACTTTAAAAAATCTAAACTTAAATATATACCATTTAATCTCCTGGCGAAATTTAGCCAAAGACTACTCTGTTTAACCAAGGGATTAGATGCAAAGTAAAAAAATAAAAATAAAAGAAAAAAACAATTCTGATTGCAAAGCAAATCAGTGAACTAGGTAGGCAGATGATGAAAAGACAAAGAATTATTGCTTACTGAAAAGGTAGCGTTTTAAATTTCGTTTAAAAGTTTTTAAATTCAGACCTCGCATATCGAATGGAAGAGAATTGTAAAACTTGACAGCATTATATATACACTTCTCCGAAGCAATGAAGATGTATGAAGAGGCATAGTGCACATATAATTATATCGAGTATTTGCGGAATGCACCTGTATCTCAGGTATCAATTCAGAACTAAGAGATGTAGTACTTTTTGTTGAAAGTAGGGTAAATGTATACACTACCAAATGATACTTCCAACGATTTTAACCAGCCTAGGTCTGAAATGTTTTGTGTAACAGAGTCATAATGACGTAAATTGTTGATAAATCAACAACACCAATTTTGCGTTTTTTGAATGCGGTACTTGTCACATGCATCAAGAGAAGGACTATAAATAAAGTTACAGTAATTGAAATGTGATAAGACCAATGATTCAGAGAGCATTTTCTTTTGAGCAAAACTCAAAATTTCTCGATTGGCATATAACAGTTTCAACGAAGAGTAAATTTTCTGAAGTAATTTACAGACATGTTGTTTAAATCGTAAGTTAACGTCTAAGATAAGTACTGAGTTCCTAGCTGACTCTTTCTATATATTGTCTAAAAATATATAAAGAGATTTTGGATAAATTATACAAAATTAGACTTTGTGTATTTGATTAATCCATTATTTAAAACAATGAATTGCAACATTATTTATGCAAAAGACTGTACAATACAGTTGACTTTACTTTTATACATGTACTATTTTTTAAAATATCCTTTTAATAAAAATGGTATTTTGAGCGACTTTTAGTATTAGCGGACCCCAGTCTGAGTTTTTTTCCAGTTACGAAACGAGTGCGGATTTGCTAAGAGTAGCCGCTAGTAACTGCTTGCTAGGCACAAGCTTTTATAGTACTATTGTGTTGTAAAAAACTGAAGCTCAATAAACTAATTTAAAAAAATAAAAGTACAATTTCACGAGCTAGTTTTTTATACTGAGCATTATGAAATTGGATTTCATGCGTTTATTGATAAATGCAAATGAAAAGTTATACAGTTTAAGGTTCATGTATGCGGTATTCTTGTCATAAATATCTCTGATATTTACGGAGAAATAGTCTTTAACTATAACTTATTACCGTTATGTTTTTTATTTATAGCATTATTTTCTATAGAGATAAACATAAAGCCATTAACGTAATTAATGTTTAATTTTTTAATTTATGATAATTAATTACTGTAATTATATAATCAAATCAAATTAAAACTGCGTCCAATCCCTTAATGCTACCACATAAGCTTTTATTGACGTTCAAACCTTAATAACATTATTTATATCTTTGCACGTTATTGATAATATCAGTTGCCTTAAATAATTGTTGAAAATTCTTGCGACAAGAATAATCTTTGACGTTGTTTGCGGTTTATTAATTAAACAATAAACATGTTTTCCAATAGCAAACAAAAACAAACATGATCCTTATATTAGGACCATATGAAAGAAGATAAGACTAGATTTAAGAATATCTCTAGATAGAACCCTCTTACATGGCGATTCCTTGGTGCTTTAATTTTCTATTTACCAAAAACGGATAATTAAAATTTTAAGACGTTGTTTTATATTTCTGTGCCAATTATATCATTTGATTTGAATAACTGATTTTACATACACCCTGTATGGAGCAAGGAATACTGCTGTATAGTTTGCGTAAGACCTTCTTGGTACACGCTGCTTATATTTCTTTTAGATTGTATAATACTAATCAATAATGCTGTGTCTTCTTAAGCAAATTAAGTCACTTATCAAATTTAAATCATTTGACAATTTATATTTTTTGTAAAATAATTTATCACGACTCTCAAAACCTTGACTTACAACGTATATCCAAGATAAAAGAGTCTACAATATTACCAAACCTTGTCAGCAACATAAATAGAAAAGCTTATAATTTCAAGAAGGCAAGTTTTCCAAACCTACACAAAACTCTACTGGTCTTTCTTTGACCATTGCTCTGATGTTAACATCGCTTGCTCGGCCTTTTGTAGTAAATTATATAAAATGTTAGATGCACAAGTTCCTCTCTGGAAGTCGATTCAAAAGTCATCAACGTTTTCCACCCTGCTATCCAACGACCATTATTTGTTTGTTGCGTAAAAAGAACAGAACAGTTTTCATTAAACCGCTGTACTCATTATTCAATCTAATCTTATTTTGCAATTTCCTACAATTTGGAAACAAGCTCGTGTGTCCAGTACTAGAAAAAGGGGATTTCACTGTTGGTGGCAACTACAGGCCAATATCATCAATGGCGTGCAATTTCGCAATCGTCTTCCAGATAACTGGTCTATACATCTATACAGACAT
>VTPC01000029.1:0-46065 GCA_011009095.1 Ignelater luminosus
TTTTTTTCTTATTGGTTCTTTATTGTATTTGTTTGTAGGATTTCTGTTTGGATTGATTGTTTGAAGGATCAAAGGTTTGGGTTGAGAGAGAATTATTGTAAGTGGTGCTGTTGCTAGAGCTTGTTGTTCTTCTTCTGGAAGCTGCTTGTTACTGCTGATTTGGCTGAGTGAGCTGGGGTTATTGGTAAGTAACTGCTTCCACTGACAGGAAAAAAAATCCAAACATCATTTACGGTTTTACTGTCAGAATAATACAGCTCCGCTTGCTATATCAGCACCGGATAATGATCTTGCTGTTCTGCAACAGGACAGGACATTTCAACCGGGAAGACTTTGAAAGTTTCTCGCCAGACTTAGCAACTTAAATTAATTGTCGTGTATATTGTTTTTCTTGTTTCTACAACAGTATGAAGAGTATACTAAATCTGAAAGTTTTGTAAATGCGGCGCAACATCTAAATATCATCCCACTTTGTTTAGCTTTCACACAAATCAGTTTGAAATCAAGATCAAAAAGTATTTGTCAATCTAGGAAATTCAAATAATTAAATTGAAATTCTTTTTATTTTTGGATCACCTTATGCGTCCAAAGGTAATCATAGAAAGTAAAACAAATTTTGCAACACCAAGAAAGACTTTAAATATTCTCATACCAAAGGATACATTCATATACATAAACTTTGTAAGGTATAGGCCAGTAGTGGAAATTTAAGTTGGAATTGTTAGAATTTCTTTATCAGGGTGCGTGTCCATCTTTTTTATTGAAAGCATTGTTAAGACTATATATAGATTAATTTATTCTTATTCTGAAAGTACTACGTTTTGCAAATCTCCTGATAGCTATTGAGATTGTGCGTGCAAGTTGATGATGCAAGTTGACACTGGCATATAACTATTCGCGGATGTAGTGTTTTGTTTCCTAGAACATCTTGGCGATTCTCAACATTGCCAGTTATTAATACATCAAGAGTGCTGATTACTTAGATGCAGTTGCTTTTAATTACTCGTAGATGTAACTGTAGAATGAAGCTACTATATATGTATCAAAGTTTCCGTTTGTACTGCTCAAGGGCTAAAGCTTTAGAAAATTTCCCGAAAGTAATCACTACGATTGTAAAGGTGATAAACGGACTATAAGACTGGACATAGTTGTTTTTGGGCTATATTTGAAAAATGACATCAATGCTGATTGGTAAACCTTTGAAATTGGTAACGAACTATATTAGATCAACCGTTATTGTTTTAATTCACCAGTAAGATATTTAGAAGTTATATACAGAAGAATCTATAATAATAAAAAAATAATACTATTTTGTAGATTATAAAAGTAGATCCTACCTCTGTGGAACTCAAGATTTAAGGTATATTTACGGTAACCATGAGATGCAGGTATTCCGTACTCGTAGAAGTTGTGTATTTTACATTGATAGTAAGATCAACATTTAAATTAAATAACATTTGCAACTACGTATGTGCTTCAAATAACATGATGGCCTTTTTGTTTGTTCATCCAGTACTAGCTATGTAACATAACTATAAATGTTTTGATTTCTAAAATGGAGGCATCTATATACCTACTATTTCAAATAGCAAAACATTTTCTTTTAATTAAAGCACACTTTTTTACATATTTGTAAAACCTTTAAAAAGCATATCAAATTAATTTGATTTGAAATATCAAAGTGTAAAAGAGCAATGAAACCAACAAAAATTAATATTGTATCAAAAGGAAAGAAAACAGATAAATTTTAAAGAAAAAGCAAACAGTAAATTGAACTTTTCACAAAATTAAAAAACAGATTTATTTAATTAAAAGTACAAAGGTTAAAGTAAAATTTAAATAAAATAATAGAACGGGAATTCTTTTGTATTTGGCTTTAATTAAAAACTCCCATAAAAACAAACAGGGCAAATAAAACGAACTTTTGGAGTTTTCTTCAATTTAAATAATGAGAATTACTTTGATTATTGCATCATTAGAATAAATTTGCTGTTTGAATGTTAAGATACTGTGGTTTAAAGTAGCTTCTACTAATTGTAATATTATTTGCATGCTGGTGTGCACTGATTACACCATTCAAGGGCTTATTTGAAATTGCACTTCATTACAAGAATTTTAACGAGGAATTTCTGAATTAATGAATATTATTATCATATTGCCGTATCTTATCCTTGATTCTAATTAGTAATACCTATGGTGACAAATGCAAAACGTCCTGTTTCCAATCGTTTAGGAGATACTTAACGTTATCATTATCATCATTTCTATGCGAAGCGAGTTATTTAGACTTTTACTATTTTTCCACATAAAGTTTGTGATTATTATTAATAAAAATAAGTATTAAGAACTTCAAGAAATTGAAACTTTGATCTTAACCATAATAGGCCCTTTTATATTAGGGTTATCCTTTAATAGCCTATTTTCATTAAATCTCTTGTCATTTGCCTTATTTGTAAAAGGATCTTTAAACTACGTAGTAGCTAGCTGGCAGCAGTTTTTGATATTCTTTTCAGAACTATTATAAATGCGTGTAGTTTTGAACAGGTACTAAAGTAGATTGTAAATCTATGATAACGGTTAACCACTTAGAAATTGAAAACCAAAAAGACATTAACTAAAATCAATATTCAATAAAACTAGAAAGTTTTAAAGAACCATTAAGTTTCAGAATGTAAATGAATAAAATAAGCTTCAAATTTGGGTTAACTACAATGTAGCTACATCGCAAAGTACCCATTTGAAAATACCACCAAGCAACTATTACAAAGACAGCAAGTCAGAATCGTATCTATTTAAAGAACATTTATTTCGGATCAAACCTAAATTGTAAACAATTTATGGTACCTATTGTAGTAAACGCGATAATTTTATCCCTATCTGAATTAAAGATGCTCTTGCTCTAAATTCCAGTTTTGCTATCGGGATAGATTTCTTTCTTTTTTTGCGAGTGGGTGTCAGCAAAAGCTAGTTTTATAAGTTACATCTTCTCTTCTCTTACTGATTCATGATAAAAAATCCTGTAGAATTTTTTGGCACAGTCTGGAAATGTTAGTAGGTATTTCACAGTTTTATACAGACTAAAGTTGTTAGACTGGCTCGGTTGCACCCTGAGGAAATAAATTGAAAACAGTCCAAAACTCAGTGGAAACCAAAGAGCTCTACAATTCCAAGTATTTTAACTAGTTCAGAAATCTTGTTCAAACTGAAAATTCTGTATAGGCAGTCGACTCGAAATTTCTTACAGTTTCAAACCTAAAAACAAAACGCTTGAAAATTCAAATTCAATCTTTTAAGTTTTAGTTTTTTAAGAATATCAAACCAAGGACAAATGTAATACCAAATTTATATTTTAAGTAGAATATTAGTTTGCTAAGTTTGCTTTTTCATGTATATGTCAAAATTCAGTTTTAAATTTTTTGGTTTTTGCATCCTATAACTGCTTCGTCTCAATGACTTCCTATCTGAAGTCAACCTTTTTTTTAAGTTAATCTGTTAATTTACAATCTACTCAATTTAAGCACGAGTAATAAGTAAACGTGATATGTGTTGGAGATGGCATGAGTGTGGTCCCGTCCAGCGACAGTCCACATAAGATTAGTCAGTTAGATCTTCCGACCAGCATCTTCTCTCTATTTGGTTGTATGGTTGGTTGGACAGGGCGTTATTTAAGTTGTTGTCATGATTGGTGTTTCTTTTTTTATACTTGGTGGTGTTGTGTCTTGAGTTGCTTTCAACTCAAGCTGATAATAAAACTCACTTTAAGCTTTAATGATTGTTTATTGATATAATGATCTGCCAGATCTCCGACCCTGAGATAACGATTTTGTCCTGTCCATTATTTCGTTGCTAGAGAGTTGTCAGATATTCTTCTGACCATCTCTTCCAAAAATGTTGGCGTAGCAACGAAACATGCTGCCATTTGAACAGACGGTTTAATGTAATGTGTTAGAGATTGGGTTCCACAGGAGCGTTCATTGCATCTTCAATACAAAGGGACCAGGCGTTAATGGTTGCAGGTTGTTAGGATTAGGACTAGATGGGGAAATAGGCTTTGCATTTAGTATAGCTTCTATTTGAGTGAAAAGAGTTTATAGTTCCTCATAATTTAAAGTAGTTTTACCGATAATTCGTTTTAAATGGTGTTTGACAGATTTAATTCCTTCTTCCCAAATGCCACCCATATGTGGTGATCTAGGAGGGATGTTATATTTACTCAGCTCATTTGCTAAAACTGAATTTTCATCTGTAATTGTTTTAATCATTGCCTTTAATTCCCTATCAGCACCTCTAAAGTTGGTTGCGTTACCTGAATATATGTTCAGTATGTTGCCCCCGCGTGCTATAAAACGCTTTAGTGCTCCTAGAAAAGATTCTATACCTAATCTGGTGACCAGCTCTAAATGTAGTGCTTTAAAATATTTGTTTTCAAAATTGATTCTTTTTTGCATTTCGATATCTTTTTCATCTACCGTTGCAGATTCTTCTATTTTAAATTGAATTTCATCGAATTATATGTTTGGTCTATTTTTTCTAACCTGATTGATAGCTGTATTGGATCAGAAATAGAATCTCCATCAAACATTTGTAAATAATAATTAAAATTGCTTAATTTCGTTTTAGCGCGTCCGCGTAAAACCTCTTGACTCTGATCTTGAGGCATAATAAGTGGATAATTATAAGAAAGGTTATAAAGGAATTGGCACTAACCTTATTCAGTTTTGATTCCGTCTACTTCTGTTGATTACTGGTTGCTGATGCTTTGTTTATGATGATTATTTGATGCTGATCTTGCTTTGGAAACTTGGATGCTTGCTCGAAGGAGCAATATGTTGTGTCTTGAGTTGCTTTCAACTCAAGCTGATAATAAAACTCACTTTAAGCTTTAATGATTGTTTATTGATATAATGATCTGGCCTTGTGTTCTGGCCTGCGACTGTGTCTTGTGGTGTTCTATATCGAGATTGCTATTCTGTAGCCTGTCTTCGAGGGTTCCTACTCCACCAACGTTTTGAGCATAACGCTCGATAAGGCGAGCGCAGGGGGTCGAACTACATCTTTTATGATAGGTATGTTGATATCTTGGTTGGAGACGTACCAGGGGGTGTTTGCCATTATTCTTAGTGTTTTTGATTTAAATGTTTGTATCATGATAGTGTTCGATGGTTTTACATATCTCCAGAGTTCTATGTCAAAAGTCCATGTTGCTTTTAATATTACTTTGTATATAGTTAGCTTACTTTCTAAGAGAATTGGGATCTTTTATTGATGAGCCAATTTAGCTGTTTTTTTTTAGGTCAGCTGTTGCATTTTAGGTTTAATGTGCGCATTCCATGTCAATTTCTGATCTAGATAAAGACCCAAGTATTTGACCTCGTTCGTAACAGATAGAGGCTGATTGTTTATTGTTACTCCAGGACAGATGGAGTGTTTGTTTGTAAAAGTAATTTGGGTTGATTTTGTTCTATTGTCTGTTATTTTCTATAGTTGGAACCACCCTTCGAACAAATTATGATGGTTTTGGAGTTTAGCGGAGGCAGTTGTAAGGTCTTGATCTATTGCAAGGATTGTAGATCGTCTGTAAATGCGCCGATATGTGTGTCAGCAGTTGTAGAAATATTGGCGGTATATATTAAGTATAAGTAAGGTGCAAGAATACTGCCTTGTGGTACTCCAGCTTGTATTGGATGGTAATCTGTTCGATTTTTATTAATTCTAATGTCAAAATGTATTACTGACAGGTAGAATTTGAGAGTTAGATAGAGCTAGCTTGAGAATGTTTGTTTCAGCTTGTACAAAAGACCCTTATGCCACACCTTGTCAAAAGCTTGTTGTAACATATATCTAGGAAGGCTGCAGGTCTGTCTTATCATGTTCACTATTTTGTGATATTGCTGTGTGGTAGAATGTTTTTTCCTAAAGCGGAACTGATGCAAAGGGGTGAGGTTTAATGTGGAACTTTCTGTTTTCATTTGTTTCAATAAAGTTTCTCAAACATTTTTGAAAGTATCGAAACTAGAAACCTATTTTAAACGTCGTTTCTTCTAAAAGTATCTTACATTCCTGCTACGTATTATAACTTTGCATTTCTGAACTCATTTGTGTTCAATTTAAAATGTGAGATTCAAAAATAATGAAGCCTTAACCCAAGCAATTTAAGACTTAGTTTAGCATTAGAACAAACAAGTAGTAAAAATCTGCATTACGTTGTAATTTGAATATTGTTTTAATCAAAGTATGATTTCTAATTGGTTCTGTAATTGTCAATGCTTCATTATGTTTGTTTTGATATTAGTTTTCATTCAAGACATAACTAGACGTTTGCTGTCTAAGATAAGCGTTTATGTATTACTGTACTTTATATATTTCACAACTTTAGGAATGGAGTTATGCTCTAGGCATCTTTTGATGTCCAGAAGATTCTAAGTGTAGTAACTTTAAATGCATATAAATTATATATAATTATAAGAACAAGAAAAAATACAAACCAATGTGATGTATTGTTTTAGTCTACTGCTGAACATAAAAATTCTGCATTTTTTAGGATCGTAATTAACCATACCAGTAAAAGCATGTGGAAATGGATTTACACCAATACTGATTTCCAATGCAACTTTTAAGGCAAATTTCAATAAAAAATAACAAAAATTGTTATAAACGTAGTTCTTTTTCGTCTGAGATTTTTTAAATTATTCAAATGTTTACATTTTGTTTGAGATTTGGATGAAGGTTTGTTTGTTTGTTTGTAATTAGGTATCTCGAAACTGTAGCTCCTTACATCCTGCTAACACAAAATGTTTAATTTAGAAAAACCTAAAAGAACTTGTTGCAATAGTAGTAATATAACTATGTCCAGAAAGTAAGTTCATTTTCTATTTCCCGCCGTTGCAGCGATGCGATCGCAGTTCCGCGCATGCGCGGCAATGACCTTGTATCGTTACTAAGCGACTGACGCCATTTTGAGTTAGTTATCTGCTGTTATCGTGTCACATTGCTTGTTTATAATAGCGAAGGTAATTGAAAATTCCGCCGATTGCGAGATTAGATCAGTGATTCGGTTTCTCAATGCGAAAAATTTGAAACCAGTGGACATTCATCAACAGCTCTCTGAGGTGTATGGACAGAATGTAATGAGTTATTCTATGGTTGTGAGATGGGTAAAAAAATTCAACAATGGCCATGTAAACGTGCACGATGAAGGAAGAAGTGGACGTCCATCATTGGTTAATTATGAACTTGTTCATGCAGTGAATGAAAAAATTAGAGGAAACCGTAAGTTTACGATTTCTCTTCATTCTATGGAATTTTCCCTAATTTCACGATCCCTTCTTCATGAAATTGTTTATGACAAACTGGGATATCGAAAGCTTTGTGCACGCTTGGTACCGAAAACTCTTACCGAGGATCACAAGAAAAAACGCCTAGGTGCTACTCTTGAATTTTTGACTCGTTATCACAATGACGGGGATCATTTCCTTAACAGTATAGTGACTGGGGACGAGATTTGGGTAGCCTATGAGACACACGAGACAAAACGGTAATCGATGGAATGGAGGCACACATCGTCACCAGCAAAAACAACATCGAAACCGAATTTGACAACCCGGAAAATCATGTGCACAGTGTTTTGGGACAGATGTGGTGTTCTTTTAGTGGACTTTCTACCACGGGGCGAAACAATTACCGCTATTGCTTACTGTGATACGCTAAAGAAACTGCGTCGTGCAATTCAGAATAAGCGCCGTGGAAAGCTCACTAGCGGCATTTTGTTGATTCATGACAATGCTCGCCCCCACACTGCAAACCTTACACAGCAACTTTTGACTTAATTTGGATGGGAACAATTTGACCACCCACCGTATAGTCCGGACCTTGCTCCCAGTGACTTCTTCCTATTTTTAAGCCTAAAATCAAACCTCGCTGGCAAGAAATTCAATGACGACGATGAGACTAAAGAACATGTTGCAACTTGGTTACAGTCACAGGTGTCAACGTTTTATGACGAAGGAATACAAAAATTAGTGCCACGCTACCATAAATGCTTACAAAATGGTGGTAGCTATGTTGACTAACAGTTTTAAGTCTACAGATTCTTTTGCAATAAATTATTTTTCCTAATATACATTTGTTTTATTTTACCAGTAAAAATGAACTTACTTTCTGAACATAGGATTACGTTACCGTTCAACTTTAATAGCGAACTATAACTCACAGTAGCTTAATATAATGATAAATATTAGAGTCCTTGCAAAAACATATAACGTTGAACCTATTTTGTTTTGTAGAAGCATTGTAATTGCATTGAATAAGTAAGTTTTTACATATCATACATGAAGATAGTCCATTCTCAATGCGTGACAAAATCAGCATAACGAATAAAGCTTCTTAAAACGTGAAAAAATAGCTTTACATTCCATGCCACGTGTTTTCAGAAATTCCCTATGGGAAATATTCATGACCAATGGTGACACTGCAAATCACAATTATGACTGCGTTATGGCAAAAAACAGTGATTCCTGTTTATTTACTTGAGATTTTATATTGAACTTTTGTACATATTGAGACAAGAAAGCAAAAAAAACATGATAAAATTAAGAACACGCACGCACAACACAAAAATCAAATACCAGTTTTTCGTCCAATAAAGCTTATAAAAATCACACCAGAGGTCGTATCCCAGTTTGAGTGTCTCTTGTAGCTTTAGGCTACTTACGAATTGAATCTAAAGTACTAAATATAGTTCATGTTAAAATATATTTAATAATGTTAGATTTTAATATTGTATTTGTTTGTTTCAGGTAAGCATTAATGGACCGCCCCGTTTCTTTGTAAAACAAAGTAAGGATAAGGTAGAGACAAACAAATTAGATTGAAGAATATCAAAAACTGACTGTGAAACAAAATCAAAGTCGGGTAAAACATAACAGAGATAAATCATAACATTTAGAACTTATTGTTATTTAATTATTTTAAATATTTACTATTCCGTACTGAAATATTGTATCATTTTGTTTCTCTCTAGAGAATTCATAAATGAAATTCAGGGAAAGTCGAAACGGTATTTCATTAATTACAAAACCAAAATGTGTAGAAATAAAAAAAAAGTAATTTAAACACATGGCTAATAAACATTTTAAATGTTCAAAACAATTAGGTTGATAAATAACATGACACTTTCTCTAATTATGCTACTAACATATTAAGGTATAGTTTGCGTAAAACAGTTGAGTACCTTGATTAATGGCATAGGAAACAGGGTACATACTATATTTATTTTTGTAGGGTAATCTTATTACTTGTCAACTAAACTATGATATATTGTTTGTACTAGAACCTGTAATCGATATAAACAATTTCTTATGATGCTTTATTAGTTATTTGGAAACAACTGAACAAAACTATTGTACGGTCCCTAGTAAATTAATAAATCGCCTACTTGGATAAAATAAGAACACTAAACAACTTGGTCATTTTTTCCTTTGTGGAAAAGCACATAATTTTCTGTTATGTAGTGCCTTTTATTATGTGCTGCAGAACGTATAAACTACACGTAGCAGTCAGCTTGAACTTATTATTTCCCAAGCTTTTGATTTTCTTTGGGCTCCAATGAAAGCTTTTCTAGATACTACTTCGTTAAAAAAAATGAAAGCAAAATATTCATTATGAATTGCAACTTCAATTATGATCTTTATTAATTATAAGTGTACACCAAATTAGAAAGTCTATTTGCTCTTCATAATATTTCATAAAAAATTGTTTTAAGAAAAGGAGAAAATTAAGCTTGTGTTTATGTAATTAAAATTTTATAGTTGGGAAATTTAGGGTGAAAAGAGAATCAACGAATGCTTAAATAATCCTTAAGAAGTCTTTGATGATTCGTTACAATTACATCAATATACAGTATGTCCAACTAGAAGAAGGACAAGCCAATATGTCCCTCATTTTAAAAGCCACCTATAACAAACTATATAGTTCTCAAACTGGAAGACATCCTCTTTAAGATAACGGTAATTCATCTTACAATTCGCAACAGAAGAGCAGCAATGCTCATTTGTTTTTCTTTAATTGTAACATGTCTTTTTTTATTTAGATCCAGATAGACGTTTTGATTATGTGCTTATGTAAAATACAGTTGTAAGGAAGGAACATTTTAGCGTACAGATAAGAAAACGGACTTATTAGAGGCACTGAGGAAACACGAAATGAAAAGTAAGAGAAAAGAATAGAAGACTGAAAAGTGAAGATAGAATCAAAACCAGAAGAGACATCTATGCGCAGTAGCTCAAAGACAACATGTAAAGTTTACAGATACCTAGATCACAAGTCAAGACATATACTTTGAAAAGAAAAATAAACATAACACAAATTTTACCTTAAACCAACGTTTCTGGAGAAGACGGCATGACTCACACTGAAAAACAGTTACAAAAGTCTGCAAACCAGGGATTCGTTGCATGCACCGGACAGAATGACGATGTCCTCTAATTCAGAAGTCTTTTGCCTTCGTCTCACCAATCACCATCATATATTTAAATATTCAACCAAACATACATTCTGTCTAATATTTTTTCACTCAGAGCTTGTACACGTCGCCAACTATATGTACAGCGGAGTTAATTACACCAGGTATACCAAAGTAAACTTTTACGTTTTTACCCTCCAATAAACATTTATCGATTAGTTTAGCCAGCAAGTCAACATCATGTTTCTATCAGAAGTAACTCAATGCTCAACCAAACTTTACATTAGGAGTACGAGCATTTCTAATCCCGTCAGACACCAAATGACACAATCCGTATGCAAGTACATCAGCTTACACGAAACAAAGCCTCGCATACTCTAACTAATATGAAAGGATCTCAGCTAATCGCTGAGAAAATAATCTAAAATGACAATAAGAGAGCAGACCACTATAAAACATCTGAAATCAAGTTACAGACTCGTTCTTCTTGATTCAGTCATTGTAGGACAGTACTTATTAACGAAGTTAACACACAGAAATACAACTAAATATAATACCTGCACAAGCTATGAGATGTTATGGGGTTTTAATGGAAGTTGATAACGTCAAAGAGCCAACCAAGCTCTAATGCCCGCAGCAAATTCACTTTATTTAAGAAAAACCTAAGACATGCACGCTCAACTTAGGATAACTAAATTTTAACTATCGCAAGCAACTGATTGTTATAACATTTCATAGCTCTGCCAAAAACAAAACCCGTTAAAATAGTATTAATGCCAAAACCGTCCAAACTTGGGACGTCTACAAAGCATAAACGCTGAGCAGAATATGCATCCCCTTCTGAAATATTTTAGCTTCCTGTAAAGACAAACTAACTAAAGGACTAGCTTTACACAAAGTTTATACTCAACACACAAGACAAAATGCCCTACTTTAAGCTGACCTTGTTAACCGGTTTCTACAAAACAAATTCCAGAAGCAAAATAAAAGAATTTCAAAACAAATTACTCTATCTTGTAGGCAATGATTGCAGATCAAACATGAAGAGATCTGAGGAAGTGGCTGCTCAGTGGCTCAATCAACTACTCAACAAAGACATGTAAGTCTAATAGGAGGCGCAGAGTATGGTAAAAGGATTTACTAAAGCAACCTCTTGGTTGGTCAACTAACCAGTTCTAAAAAATTTTAAATTGTTAACCTGAAATGTGTCAAACAGTTTCTCCTGTAAGTTAACTAGCTCGTCCACTAGCGGGCTTCTCACCTTGGTAATCACACATTCAGCAAATTTCAGAGTGTTTACCGTTTGAAGATCTGTACACAGCCCATCATAATTCCTTTTTAGGACATGTTTGTACTCTCCTACTAGATAACTTTTGGAAACCTTAGCAATATGTCGACAGTAATGAGGACTTTTAACTATGGAGGCTCTCGATTGGAGTATTTGCTTAGATTGTTTTGGAAGTGATGAAGTTTTGACCTTAAGGGCACGTTTAGATGGTTTTTGCGTTTTGTTGGAAGAAGTCGCTATTGATGTGAGTGTAAGAAACTTAACCACTCCTTCCAGCATCCTTACTAGTTGTTGAACTAACCTTCACTAAAGAGATTGGAGGAGGGGTTGAAGTGGATTTTCTAAAATTAAAAGGAACTGAATATTGTCGATGATACTATTTCCACATCATTCTCGTCTATTGGAATTAAACTCCTATAATAAGAAAATTTGTTACAGGACAGTACAACATCTTTACCATAGAAAACGAATACCTTACATTTGAAAACTTCCAATTTAAATATTTACAATGCAGTTTTCCGCATTTCATAACTAGATTCTGTTCAAAACCTAAGAAAAATCTAAACATAAATTTTTTATAGCTGCTATAGATGGAGAAATGACATTAAAGATAAATTCTTTATCGTTTTTCACAAATTTCTCGTTTAAAGAATATTAAATCTAGAGTGTTTCGTGTGATTTGTAACTATTTCTAGATTCCAAAAAATCAATTTGAGGTATTGTTAGTAAACAAGTAATCTTTCTATTCTACTTTAAAATTGCCCATCTCGAGAAACCATGTTGCACTGGGTGAATTTACTTCTATTTTTAATTACTAGGGACCTCTAACTAACAGCGAACAAAAATCTTCCATATTCAAACTCTTTAGAAAGAATTGTGTGTGTGTTTTAGACAAATATGAACTTTAAATATGCACGGAGAATTGTGCCGCTCAGTCTTTCAGTATCAACCATCACTGTGTTAATATTTATAGAACTTGTACTATTACGAATTTCTAGATGAATTCTTGTTAGCGGTTTGTGAGAATATTAAATCTAAATTCCAGAAATCATTTTTAATGTTAATAATATTTAATTTAGCGTTATTTAGCATGACGTCATCATCATCAAATTACATGCTCAATTGTTTCAATATTCGGAGGTAGCTAGTCTTACAAAAATACAAGCACAGATTCCTACGTGCTGCCACCCAAAATTCTTTGAGTTCCACAACTTAGATATTCAGCTTCTCAAAGTCTAGTTCTTCGATATTCCGATATTGTTGCTTCTTAACTAATAATTGTACGTTTGCAGCAGTAACTTTAATGCAATGGTACAGCTAACATTTTAATCTTCTTTAGTAAAATGTTAAGAGCAAATGTTAAAAAGAAATTAACCTTTTATTATAAATGCTGCTTTGTCGTTAGATTTCTAACGTACATATTGTTATGATATGGAGAGCTCTTTTTTCTCAGGGTCCTTATTTTTCTTCGTGTGGTTCTTAATTTTTTTAATAAAACGCTATTTTTTTTGACAATATTAATTTATTTATATTTTACAGTCATTACATTTATCAAACAAAAAACAAAACTTTTTTTTTATACTCTCTTTTTTTTATCATTTTCAAATATCACTACATTTTTAATATCATCACATTTACATTTTTAATATCATCACATTTCCCCTCCATATTAATATAAATTTTAAGCATTTTATACTATAGCTTAAATTTTGATTAATATTAACTAAAATATACTCAATTGTGAATTCCATTACAATTTGATCTTTGTTTCTTTTATTTGTCTTATGTAATATAATAGATATTGTTTTGTTTCATGATATACATAATCATTTTTTTTAATGGTGTTTTATTTTATGTTTTTATTCTAACCTTAATTATTTGAATTGACCGTCTTGCACTTTTACATTTGTCGAACGTCATTTTGACATTAGGCAACTGTCATTCATTCATTTTTTTTGACATTAGTTAATTGTCATTTTTGACATTTGTTAATTGTCACTTTGACATTACATTATTTTAACAGAATAACAATTTAAAATTTTATAAGTTTAGTTAGCATTATTAACATTTTATACAGGATTTTTTTTATTGTTTTTTTCTAACTCAATATTCGATATTTTCATTTTATTTCACATTTCCTTCCTATTTCTCCCTTATTTTCCTCTATTTTCCAACTAGCTTTCATTCATGCTGCATTCATACAAATTATTTTCTACAACTTCTTAAGAAATTGCAAAAATTATTTTCTCTAGTAGTAACGTTTTCTTCATATAACTTAACTCCCTGCCTCGTTTATCTACTTCAATATCATATTTTATCTTTACTTATTCATATTAAGGATCATATTTTGACCTTTTCTTTTAATATTATCAATCATATCATTAATTATTTATTATTATTATCATTATTATTCTACTAACTTCATATTCAAATCTTCATAATTATCATCATTTTAATAATACTTCATTAATAATTATTTAACTCATTATGATTATCTTTAACACATTCATTCAAGCATCATTCATACCTTCTTGTCAAACCTAATATAAAATGTTCCCTATTCTTTTTTGGTTATATTTGTCAACATTGGCTTCTAATTTTACTTTAACATTCTGTTGTAGCATTTATTCTAGTTCTTTGATTTTCTTTCTTTTTCTGTATTTGTAGTTCCTTTGTTCCTCTCTGACTCCTGATAGTAAATTCTTTAAATGTTCTTTCATTATCATTTTATATTTTTCCATCCTTATTTTGGATTTACTATCTTTCTTAAAAATTTTATATCTCGATTCCTTATTTTTCTTCCTAGTCTCATTTTTAGATTTTCTTTTGACTTTGATCCCCTCCAACCTTTTATTTTCCATTGTCATCTTCATTTTGTTTGTTCTTTCCGCTTTTCTTGCTCTTCTTAGTTTATTCTGCCAATTAATAGTACATTTCAATTTTTCTTTATTATTATTATTATTTTGATAATTTTTTTCTTTTTTGTAATTATTCTTTATCTTATTTTTAAGATTTGCCTTTCTTATTGGTAAACTGTTAATTCTTTCTTTTGGATTTATTCGTTTGTGGTTTACTGAGAATTTTGCCATTTTTTGAATCCCGCTATCTAATATACAATAATGACTTGGTCCATGATTACCTGCTATTGATTTCTCTTCAACATTTTTGTTTATTTTTTTAATTCTATTTTTACATTTTGCTGGTAGTTTTCTTGTTCTTTTTCTTGCTCCTTAATTTTCTCATTTATATCTGCATCCCTTATTTGTAACATGTTGATAATTTCTTCTTGGTGTCTTTCTATTTTCCTACGCATTTCATTCTGACATTCATCTATCTTATTATTCATCTCTTCTTGTATTTCACCTCTTATGTTTTTAACAATATTATCCCATCTATTCTCATGATCTTCAAATTTTCCTTTAATTTCTTCAAATCTTCTCTTGATTATGATTGATTTCTTCAAATCTTTTAGTATTATCTTGTTTAATCTCTTCTAATCTTTTAGTTTGGTCTTCAAATCTTTTATCTTGGTCTTGTTTCATTTCTATTAATATTTTAAGTAAATCTGGTTGTTGTTGTCTTATTTCTTTTTGCTCTTTATCTCCCTTTTCAACATCTCCCATGGTCTTCTCCATACTTGTACTTTCTTCTTCCATCTGTTCAATTTAAATATTTTCTTCCTCTTTTTGTTCCTTTTTCTACTATCTACCGATTTACCTCGCTTTGACATCTTTCCACTACCAACAGGCAACTAACAAAATGATAATTATGTCTTTTATTTAACTTGCCTTACCACGTTGGGACGCCAATTTTTTTATGTTATGATATGGAGAGCTCTTTTTCTCCGGGTCCTTATTTTTCTTTGGTTCTTAATTTTTTTATTAAAACGCTATTTTCTTGACAATATTAATTTTTTTATATTATACTGTCATTACATTTATCAAACAAAAAACAAAATTTCTTTTTATACTCTCCTTTTTTTATCATTTTCAAATATCACTACATTTTTAATATCATCCCATTTACATTTTTAATATCATCACAATATTAAGCAATTATTTTTTATTTTTTTCTGTAAACATTCTTCATTAGTTACCTCCTGCAAGTTAATTTTTTTTATTTACCGCTTTGTATTTATTCAAAGCCTTTTGTTTATCCAACTTAATGCCGACAGATGTCTTTATTATTATTATTATTATTATTATTATTATTATTAGTTCAATTTTACTCATTAAAGTGAGCCTTACGAGACTCATTTTACCTCAAAATGTCTAAAACATTCTCACATCATAAATATTTATTTACAATTTCTCCTTTTAATCTCAAATTAATTGAATTTGATTCTCCTCACCCTGAAAACACGTATTTTTAGAAAACTAACTGTAAGTAAAGAAAGAACCCGTCGTAAAGTTGAATTCCTTTTAATCTAAAAGAAAATTTGTAGAGCAAGCATGTTTTACTTAAGAAAATATTGTCAGCTTTGTACAGTGAAAGAGCAAGACTTAAAAAGCTCTTTACTATTTTTATTTTATATCAAATGTGAACTTTGAATGTTAAGACACTGTTTTGACGTCTTTCAAGAAATTGCGTCTCAAACTTTTCAGTAAATATAGAAGGTTCTCTAAGAAACTTCCAGCACATTCTTAATTAGCCGTAGGGTTGAAATCTAAACTACCGACTAACTAATTAAAAAAATCCATAAACAATCAGCGGCTGATTTTTAAAAGGAAATCACAAATTTGATTATTCGTTTAATGCTTCATGTCTGTTACAGAGAAACTTCTTTAGTTTAATTTAATTAATCAATACTAACAAGAGTTTAGAAAATTATAAGTTGGTTGAATATCTAAGTCTCCCTTCGGATTTCTGTTTGAGCGTGAAACGTGAAAATCCCATAACACCTTCTCAAGAGATGCGAACTTCTTCCTGTCGAAGTTCTGTTATTTATATATTTCAAGTTGTTCTTGGTTTCATTTCAGTTATAGTACAATAGTTAAGTTTGTGAGTTACGCAACTTCCTCTAACAATTTTTAATTCTACTCCCATTTTGTCTATAATAATAAATAATTCATACCTTCAAGTCTGTAATAACACAATTTATTTTTAAAGCAAGTCATTTAAATAAATTGTTTGTAGAAATAAAAACAAACTAGCGCGCAGGATGTTTGAATAGTACAGAATAAACAAGATTAGTAAAATACATCTATTTGATTACTTACCTTTCCAAATTAAATTACGCTTATTTGAAGCTTACTTTGAATTTCGCAAGCTGCCTTTAGTTGAACCCTTATAAGTAGATTGACCCTTGGAATTTAAACTTAACAGTTGTCAATAGGTGGAAAGCTAGGTTTGTATGCTTAACCGTTCCCTCATTTAACAGTCTGAATTAATACAATTTAATGGGTTACTTAAAACCCCTTCACAATTTTAAATTACGAACCTGTCCTATTTTATAAAATAAAGTTTAAAAGCATCAAAGAAGTTTATTGCAAATAGCTCCCTATTTAGATTTAAATTCTGTGAATGAGATCGTAGCAATGTCTTTCTTTATATTTCATGCATGGTAGGGTTGCCGGTTAAACATAAAAGATTTCGTTCACGTTTTTTCCCTTTCTTTGCTTTCAAAGCATGTCCCACGGAAATCAGAATTATTAAACCTGCTAAACTTTTTTATTTATTTTTTTAAATCATAAATCTTATATTGGTTTACCTATTTGTTTTAAAGTTTGAACCAATTGTCATGTATCCATCCCTTGAGTCTAATTTATTGCACGTGAGGCAACCAAATCTCTAAATCTCCAAAATATTTGTCTATGTATAAGGAAAGAGAACCCGAGATAAATGCGTACATCTAAATGTGAAAATTTCTGAGCACACCTTTTGTGTTGATGTTCTGCAGGGAAAACTGAAACTGGATGTTTAGTGTCTTTCTAGCAGAGATTAGGTGCCACTTTTAAGCGTTAACGTCTTGTACGCGTCATATTAAAGTGTTTTAGGAAAAGCATATGCCTACTATGACGGCTGGAAAATGGTAAATTTCTAGAGTGATTTCCAAGGACTGAAACTGAAATAATACCGGAACAGATAAATTTCTAATTAAATGTAATTGGCTGCTGGAGTTTTGATTTAATTTGCAAAACTCTGTCGTTTAAGAATATTTATGAAACCTTATTTTATTACGTTTACCTTTTTCTTAACATTTGCTTAAAATAAATTTTATTTTGTTTATTTAATTCTTTGTTACTTTAATGGTTTTATCACCATATCATGAATCTCGATTATAAAAGTGTGTACATGGTTTCTACATACACAATTAATTAATTCTATTCTTTTCGAAATTATCTTTAATGCTCATTCTCTTTGACTTTATCATATTACATTATTAAATTTATAAATACGTTCTGATTATAAAGTGTCGATGTTCAAGGTAAATGTTTAACTCAATTAATTATTTATTTTCTATATATTATACTGTCGTGTTCCAAAGCTATGTTCCAAGATAGGCCTTGCATTTTCAAGTTTCTAAGGGAAAAGGTACATAAAGTGCTAGTTGTAGGTGCAAAAAGTTGTATAATAAATAATGAAATAGAATTTCTAACTTGGTTCTCGGCAAGGGTTTGACCTCCAATATTTTTTTTACTCTTATCTTATTTTTTACTTTATTTTCTTGATATGTTCACATGTTATACTATGTCTTACAAAGATTTATACTTTGCTGTAAAGTAAGTATGTGCATTCTACTTAAACGTAAAAACAAGAATTAAAACACTTTTATCAGAAATTGTATAAAATCCAAATGCTGGTTATACCGTAAGACCACTTCCACACCAAAGGTACCATTGAATTGTCTAGAGCTATAGAGAAGTGGGCATGTAATCTTGGGCCAAAGACACTTTCCAACTCACGGCATTGCTGATTCGTTAAATGTTCCAATTTCTCTACATTTGCATTTCTGGAAGCGTTATTCACTTTCTAAAACCTGCAGTGTAACACGTACAATATGCAGACAACGCTAATTTTTAGATATATTCTGCAAGCTTCGTTGGCAGAGTTTCAATGATGGAAAACTAAGCTCAATAACAGGTATTGCTTAAGAAAGTACTTTTGATTTTGCAAACTCCTGCTTAAAATTCCGGTGCTTGTATTTCAATTATCTTGGTACCTTCTCTTTATCGTAGAGTCGACTGGCAAGCTTTATTCTTCAGGTTCTACTAAACCTTTTTGTGAGTATGTAACGTCTTTAATTGTTTTTAATGTTTTGACACCTTCTAGTATTTTGTTTTACTGAATTGATTCTCAAAATTACAATTAAGTATGTTCTAATCGGTCTACTCAGTGTAGAATAACAATTTCATCTTACTACAAATAACTTAAATAATAATTTTAACTAGAAAGTGTTCTGTAAAACCGTCTTAAGGATCTGACGTCATTGCATTGCAATGCCTGTCTCGTGCTCTTCTTTCCCAAAGATATGCTTATTTTCACTAATATTTCACTCACCGGTAATGTACTCGAAAAACCATCCACTCATCAGCAATTACTTAGCACTTCTGTCTGTCCCCTCCAGTGCTAGTCGTTACTTCTTCGTAAAAGTCAAAGTGATGCACTTTCGAGTTGATTAACAAGCTTCTTACTGTTTCATAAAATGTTCTTTATTAATAACCTGTCAGATAGTGCACTGTAAGCTATCCATAGAAGAAATCTCGTTTTAGATTGCTTCAACCTTTGAAAAAAGTATACACCTCATCAGGATTTTTCCCTGGAAATGGACGTTTAAAATTCTTAAAGGATGGTTCCATGAATAGGTCGGCAGAAAAACCTATAGAAAATGTCCGTAAGACGGTTCAGACTCAAAGTCTAATTTTCAGACCTATACCGAAAGAAAAGAAACTTAGACACCTCTTGTCGCTTTTTACAAATGTCAAAAACCTTTCTCATAAGTCGAGGGCATCTTTGAAAATTATATAATAGTATGGTTCTAAAAGCTACCTTTCTTACCATATAAGTGTTAACTACAACAATTTGCATACCTGTGTTTACCACTGAACTAAGTACTTGCCTGTGAACAGCTTTTTTGAAACTTGAAATAAATACATTGTATATGGTTAAAGCAGAAACTGATTTTTCTAGAGGGCCCCGCTTGGTTTGGAATCGGAAAGATACGATGATGAGGATTTATTTAACTATTATAATCTACGGAAGTTCTTGATACTCGATGATTTACTTCATTTGAAAGCATCAGCGACTAAAATAAAGAGGTTCAAAAAATCCGACTGGATGAAGCTAGAAAATTAAAGAATTCAAAAAGAATAAAATAAGTGAGTCACTCCACATCTTAAAAAAGAAAGCTGCGCACTTTAAAGAAAATTGCTACGTCAAGGAAGAATTTAGAGATTCTTCAATTTTTGAAATTAACAATCATTTTGGAAAAAGAAAGTTAGTCTTGCACCTTTCCTGCAGAAAGTGTCATTTTCTAGTAAAAATGGATTTCTTGAAATCTCCTTAATTTCAAGATAATTGAAACACTGTATGACGTTAACTTCATACGCCGGTGAATTGAAGAGGTTTGAAAAATTCAATTTTACAAGAAAACGACGCACTCTACCGGAGAAATGTAAAGCCAACTTTTATTGTCATATCAATTGTTAATTCTGAAAATAGAAATATTGTTTTAGCTTCTTAGTGGCGTAACAATTCTCTTTCTCTTTGGAGTAAGGGGTTAACCCTTTTGCAATTCTTCGCTTCGGGTAAAGATATCAAATACAAAACTGCGTAAAATAATGAAGACCTAAGAGTAACAAAAATGTAAAGAATTTCATTCCGATATCTTACTTTGTTCATGAAATACAAGGGTGGTCTGAAAAGTTTCCGACCTAACAAAGATACAAGACATTTTTTTTGAAATTTTTTTTTTATTTTTTAACATAGTCTCCTTGTAACTCTACACACTTCTCCCAGCGATGCTCCCATCTCTGTAACCCGTCCAAACAGTACTCGGCATTTTTCTCTGCAAAATAAAGGTTCAAGAAGGTGATTGCCTCTTCATTTGACGAAAATCTTTGTCCTCCGAGCGCAATTTTTAGATGAGGGAACAAAAAGAAGTCGCTTGGGACTACATCTGGTGAGTAAGGCGGATGGTCAAGCAGTTCAAACCGTAATTCGTGGATTTTCGCCATGGCAACCGCTGAGGTGTGAGACGGTGCGTTGTCTTGGTGAAACAGGATTTCCTTTCTCCGCAAGTTCTGCCTTCAGCTTGTCAAGGTTTTCCTTTTTGAAGATAATCGATTAAAATAACTCCATGACTATCCCAAAAAACAGTTTTTGCTTTTTTTTGGAGCCGGTTCCCCCTTTGCAGTCCACTGTTTGGACTGTATTTTTGTTTCGGACGTATAATGGTGTATCCAAGTTTCATCTACAGTAATTAATCGGCGCCAAAACTCGGATTTATTTCGCCTAAACTGCGCCAAAAGAGCGTTGGAAATATTCATTCGAACACGTTTTTGGTCTAACGTGAGCAAACGCGGCACCCAACGCGCGGACAGCTTTCTCATGCCTAAATGTTGATTTAATATGTGACAAACACGTTCTTTTGACATGTTGATAATCTCTGCTATCTCTCTCACTTTAATTCGGCGGTCGTCTAGCACCATTTGGTGAACTTTGGCGATGTTTTCGTCGGTAGTTGCAGTTTTTGGACGTCCCGAACGTTCATCGTCTCCCAAGCTCTTACGGCCACGTTTAAATTCAGCAGCCCAAAATTTCACTGTGGTAAATGATGGTGCAGAGTCCCCATACACAGAATCCAACTCATCTTTTATTTGCGAAGGCGTATTGCCTTTCAAAAACAAATATTTAATGACAGCTCGATACTCGATTTTGTCCATTTTCACAAAAAAACTCACATCAACTCACTTAAACGACTGTTACATAAAAACTGCGCGTCCAAAATGGCTAAAACTTTGGTGAGTAACTGTCAACAGATGAACAACGAAATTCAGTAGCTTTTATTTACGAGTGCTGCCATCTTCACGTTGAGGTCGGAAACTTTTCAGACCACCCTCGTATTAGGACAACAAGAAATTTTAAATGTAACTTTGACATCTGGCATCTCGGGAAAGGTGCGTCTGCAGACACATGTTAATCTAAATGTTTTTGCTTAATTATTTTTACGAGTACTGCACGCTCTTAGAGTTTTCGACACCATTTTCTTTAATACATTGTATTATGAATTAACTAACTTTTCAAATATTGTATGTGGCAAATAACAAATTTCTGAACTTGTGCAAGAGTAAGCAAGAACAACACTGATACCATTTTATATGGCAACCAATCTCTTTCTATTTCTGTATTTTGCTTCAGGTTTTGGTCCTCTTTTAATTTACAGAAAAAAGCCATATGATCCTTGTTTTGTTTAAAATAATTATAATCCAATGTTTTTTTCATTTACGCGTAATTAAGCCGCACTTAACAAATTCGAAAGCTAAAACAAATATGAACCAGTGCATTCCGCTTTTGAATTGCAAATAAAGATGCCAAATAGATAACTATAAGACTTATAATTAGCACAATCAAATTTGCGCAGATATACATTGAATTCAGTAGCCTAAGAATTATACTTTACATAGAACACAAAACGTTTTTTGTAGTTTGCATCAATCCAGAGTGAATATTTCTAAAAGTAAGTATGTAATAATATTAAAAAAAGATTTTCTGACTTCGTAGCTATAATAATGAATAGTGAACTAAGGTAGATTTAATTGCAATTTCATGTTTACTGATATAATATTTATATTCCTGTTCAATATCAGATTATATTCACATTTTTTTAATCTTAACCATGATATCAAAATAATTACCTTCGTTATTTTAGTTTAGAGGAGAAATATATACTAGTACTTCGTAGTTTTGATCAAATAGTACATGTCTGAGTATTACATAATTTTAATTACTACTATCAAAACGCTTTTCAGTAAGCGTAGGATCAGAATTAGTTAAGATATATGTTTACTATTTGTATGTAAGTACTATTAATAAACAGCAAGTTTTGATTTTCAGTAAATAATTATCTTGGTGTCCGCATATTCCATAATATTCATATATTACGTACCAAATTAATTACATTGCATTACATATTAATAGCACTACATTTTTTTCTAATCACTTTAGACAGATTTATCAAGTGCAAAACTTACGTTGTTGCATTAATTTTCTTTCAATATTTTGGTACAGTTTCTTCTAAGACGTTTAACAGAGATACAAGTTACGGGTCAGATATTGCATGTAAAATTCTTACTCGACAGGACATGTTGTCAGGGTTACGCTCGCAAAGAATCGATATTATAGTTAGCAGCCAAGCGAGTAGGTTACAGATCTCTCGCTGTGTGTACTACATAAATCACCAGTGAGATGTTGGATAAATCATATTACTAGACTGAACATCTTGTGTAGAATGTAAAGTGGAGCTTTTTGAACGAGTAGGAAGTTTATGGTCCCTGTCTATTATTCGTGGTTACAGGTCTTGTAAACTTTTTGGAGGTGTTTGGTGAATTTTTTCCTTTAGAAAGCCGCAAACAAAAAAATTCAAAAGATTTAAATACGATTTTGATAATCATTAGGTGTTAACGACTGAACAGTACGAAAGTGGTACGGATATAAAGTATTGGCTTTTGAAACATTATATACGGTGGAATTACTAGGAATAACAAATCGGCGAGCAACTCTTCTTGTACTACTTCTAGGTTTTTCAGAAACACTTTGTGAAATTTGCTCTTTTTTTTCAGAGTTAAGATTAGTTCGCAAAGCATCAGTATTAATTCGGTTTGGTATCATTTGACGTGTCTCTCTCAATTACTGGCCTAATCTTCTAAATACGTTTGCTGACAGTTAGCGACGATTTGGAAACCTTTTCAAGTATTCAACTTTTGCGGCATTACCATTTTCTTCGCAAATCTTATAAACTCAGTACATGTCGGCATATTTGTTGAAACTAAACTCCATTGCTTACCAATAAATGGTTCTGATGAGAAACTAAAGTTATAACAGATTTGGAATGGTGACAGTTCAATAAAATACAAATTTTAGAATTTGCTGTTGTTTTACAAAATCTATTGATAATATTAGTCCAGTCAATAAATGCCCAAAAGCGGATTGTAGAGGACATATAAAGGGGGAGAATTTTTCTCTTGAGGAATGTGTTCAGAGTAGTTAGGAGGTAAAGATACTAAAAGTCCCCGCACCTAGCCCTGCCGCTTTACGGGGGAAGGGGAGTGGAAAAGTCCCCGTCGTACGGTAAGAAGTATTTCCTACAAAATAAAAAATAATTAAATTTCCTACAAGACTGTCTATATTAATTTTCTTTCTATGTGTTATAGTTTTAGAGATATTCGCCAGCGAAGATCGATAATTTTCGAAAAACTTTTTTTGCCTCGCATTTTCGTCAAACTTGTTCTAACTCCTCAGCCTTATGTTTTAGAGAAAAGCTGTCAAACAAGAAATTGTAGAGCATCTAGTCTTTTATAAATATGTAATAATTACTAATTTATCTTCTATAGGTCAGAGGTTACGGCAATTTGAGTTTTTGGATACATTTCGTGATTTCTCAAGAAAAGTCAATAAATGCCCAAAAAAGGGTTGTAGAGAAATTCTTTTCTCGAGGAATATGTTGCGGGTAGGAAGAAAGCAAAGATACTAAAAGTCCCCGCCACTAGCCCTGCCGCTTTAAGGGGGTGGTGGAAAGGTCCCTTTTGTCGGTTTTTCGCTTATAACTCGGAAATGGTGTGTCGTACGGTAAAAGGTATTCCTTACAAAATACAAGATAATTAAATTTCCTACATTAATTTTTATATCCATGTTCTTTCTATTTGTTATAGTTTCCGAGATATTCGCCAGTGTAAATCGATAATTTTTGAAAAACTTTTCTTGCCTCAAATTGTCCTTCTAACTCCTCAGCTTCATGTTTTCGAAAAAATCGTCAGACAGGAAATTGTAGAGCATTACATTTCTTTTAGAAATATGTATATTTACTAATTTTTATTATACAGGTCAGAAGTTTCAGCAATTTCAAATGTTCGAATAAATTTCGTGATTTTTCAAGAAAACTATACTTTTGTTATTATTGTTATTTATGTATTAAGAAACTGGAATTTGCCAACGATAGGTAAGATGTTTTTTAAATTCCAGTTTTTTAATACATAAATAACGATAATAACGAAAGTATAGCTTTCTTGAGAAATCACGAAATTTATCCGAAAATTTCAAATTGCTTTAACTTCTGACCTGTAAAAGATAAATTAGTAAATATACATATTTCTGAAGGAAATGTAATGCTTTACTACAACTCCCTGTCTGATGACTTTTTCGAAAACATAAGGCTGAGGAGTTAGAAGGACAACTTCGACAAAACATGCAAAGCAAAAAAGTTTTTCAAAAATTACAGATCTGCGTTGGCGAATATCTCGAAAACTACAATACATAGGAAGAAAATGAATATAAACATTCTTGTAGGAAATTTAATTATCTTGTATTTCGCAAGGAATACTTTTCACCGTACGACGCACCATTTCCAAGTTATAAGCGAAAAACCGACAAAAGAGACCTTTCCACCCCCCCCCCCTTCGCTGGCGAATATCTCGAAAACTATAACACATAGAAAGGAAATTAATATAGATAGTCTTGTAGAAAATTTAATTATTTTTTATTTTGTAGGAAATACTTCGTACCGTACGACGCACTGTTTCCGAGTTATAAGCAAGAAACCAAAAAAAAGGGACTTTTCCACCCCACCCCCCCTGAAGCGGTAGGGCTAGAGGCGGAGACTTTTAGTAATTCTCCCCCTTTGCCAGTCCTCTATAACCCCTTCGTTGAATGGACTATATTCTGTCGTCATAGTATTGCAAGTGCAAGGTGTAACTAATGCCGGTTTTTTATTTTACGTAGTACTATTTGTTAAAAACTTCCAACTTTGATTGGCTTGTGATGAAAGAGGAGATATCCACAAAGATTTTCGGATCCCATTTTCCATTTAAAAAAATTCAGTGCGCTATACTAAATTAATAAAAAAATATAATGGAAACAAAACTCCCGGTAATTGTAGTAAATTGCTATAATGTACAGTATCTGCGGTGTCATAAAATTCATTTTGAATATAACAGACTAAAATGCGCGGTTATAACATTTTTAACCAACGATTTTTAATTATCCTTGTCAATATTGCGTTATCATCATACAAACTCAACACCGAGCGACAAGTTAATTCCCAATTTTCTCGTTCACTGTGACAATTTCGTTTTGGATTTATCGATTACGTTTTCAGTCTGTTTTCCTCTTGCAGTTTTGGTGTGGTAACGTCATATCGTAACTCGATAATATTTTACTCCTAAACTGTCACTTTGCATATCGAATGCAGTCAACCGCTCCCGCTTTATAAAAGACGACAGTTTTATTAATAGTGCAGTAGAGAACAACAATAACTTAACATAAAGTGTGCTTATTAAAACTGAAGTTCGTTCACCGGTTCTGGAAAAAAGAGAAAATTCAAAGTGACAGTTTAGAAGGAGTTTAGGTTACAAATAAAAACACCCTGCGATGTTATAAAGCGTTTTCATAAATTTCAATACAGCTAAGCACAATACACATCCTCACAATAGGATGAAGGCGAGAGCTCTTTCTTAATAATTAATGATTTTCTGGTCCTCTATACACAAGGCTTTTGAAATAGTACATAGTCGATATCCTCTAAAGATAGAAGTTTCTTACTATAGTAACAACTTTACGTGCTGTAAATATGTTTGACGACAGATAAGATTACACATTATGAAGATTATATGGATTATAAAGTTAAAATGAGTAGAAGGGATCGCATAAAAAACCACTGTAAAAATAGAAAACAAACAAATTTGTTTTTTTTTAGTTTATTTTACCAAGCTCCGTTTTATACAGTAAAACTGTAATTAAAAAGTTTGGTTTATATTTTGCACAAGTAAAACTTAAAATTTAATCAACGTTTTAGTAAAAGTTTTAGATATAACTATTACTAAATTGCTATGTTTGTGTAATATTTTAGAAGTAATAAACAATCCCTGCCTTAATAGCAAAAGCAATTTAGAGAACGAAAGACAATTCTCCTTAATGCTTTTAAATATTAACAGAGAAGTATTGCTAAGCTAAATTAGAACTCTTCGAAACATGCTCCGATAAGAGAAATTTAAGAAATGGCGTTTTCTTCCTCACAAGAGTCGCCGTGTAGAACTACCCCGAGAATTCAGCTACGCTAATAGGGCATTTCACAGAAGGGAAGGTTTTACGCAATCGTAATATAAGGATGACTAAAGCTTTTAAGTAATGCAATGGTAATAAGATCCATGCCAGGCAGGTTCAGGAACGACAATCAGTGCAGATGATGTTCTGACACTAAGGATTATCAACTTGAAAATTTACCTCGTGTTTTAGATTCTTGCCCATAGAATAACTTATTACGAAATAATCGTTACAATACTGTACGGACGATGGGTAGCTAATGATTTTAAGGGAAAGAATTTTGAGGACGTAAAAGGAATATCTGATGAAGATCGTATAAGAAAGATTGCTAATTTGGCCATTGCTAGAAAGAAAAAAATATCAACCAGAACAAATTAACAGTAAAAAGAAATCAATATATGAGCCAACCATAAATTACTACAAAGAAGAATTTGGAATTGAAAACATCCAAATAATTGGATTATTTATAGGAAGTAGAGAAACCCTCACAAATTTTTTTTGTAGATTTTTGTCATGGGTTTAAAACGTTAAATATCCAAAAGTTAGTTTATAAAAGCTAAGAAACTAAAACAGTTTGTCTTTTCTTATTAATTTTGTGTACAAAAGATGTTGACACAAGAATAAAAAAAGTTTCTTCTAGAAGCGTATTTTCGAAATGGTCGACAACAGCCAAAGGGTGAATGGTGGTATCCCATTGCTGGTTTCCGTATAAAGTTTATCCAAAGATTTACAAATGCATTTTTAAATTCAAATCAATTTAGAAAACAAATAATACGAGCCGTAAACTGTTTTAGAGAAAGAGCATTTGTTTAAAATTAAAATTAAAACGCTAATTCGATTTCTCGTATGTTTCAATCAAATTTCAATCATATACGAGGGCGGTTCAGTAAGTACCCGTGTTTGACAACAGAAGGCGTTCCAGAGGGAAGTTGGTGTTATCATCGTGTTCTGCCATCTATCAAACGACGATATAACAAATTGCAGACTGATTGATAGGTTAGTTTGGATTTGACAGCCATTTGAGTAAGACGTGTTTCATGATTTTAGCTAAGATGGAAAAAGAGCAGTATCGTTCGGTAATTCGCTTTCTGTTTTTGGATGGGAAAAAATGCGAGGAGATAAAAGCAAAGTTGGATGCTGTTTATGGGGACACTTCGCCATCTATGACCACAGTTAGATATTGATTTAACGAATTTAAACGTGGGCGAACATCCGTTTTTGATGAGGAGCGACCAGGACGCCCGGCAGACGTGGTTACCGAGGAAATCATTCAAAAAGTCCACGACATGATTCTCGCTGATCGACGAACGAAAGTGCGTGAAGTAGCAGAGTCCGTAGGTGTGTCGACCGAAACGGCAATTAATATTTTACATGCTAAGTTGGCGATGAAAAACTTGTCGGCGCGATGGGTGCCGCGATTGCTAACGGTGGACAACAAGCGGATGCGGCTGTTAACTTCGAAGCAGTGTTTGGAGCAATTTAAGCGAAACCCGAAGGAGTTTTTGCGTCGAGTTGTCACCGTTGATGAAACCTGGATTCATCATTACACACCAGAAACTAAGCAACAATCAAAACAATGGATTTCTCCCGGTGAATCCGCTCCAAACAAGGCGAAGATGGTTCCATCGGCCGGAAAGGTCATGGCCACGATTTTTTCGGATGCGAACGGCGTCATCCTCATGGATTGTTTAGAAAAAGGAAGAACGATCACTGGACAATACTACAGTGAGTTATTAGACAGCTTCGACAAAAAATTGAAAGAGACACGGCCGCATTTGGCGAAAAAGAAGGTGCTGTTTCACCAGCACATTCATCCGGAGTTGTCGCCGCCAAACTGCATGAATTGCGTTATGAATTGCTGCCGCACCCCCCGTATTCACCCGATCTGGCTCCCTCCGACTTTTTCTTGTTTCCTAAGATGAAGAAATGGCTCGCGGGAAAAAAATTTAGCTCAAACGAGGAAGTCATCTCCGAGATAGAGGCGAATTTTGGAGAGTTCGACAAATCCTATTTTTTGGAGGGGTTAAAAAATGGCAGGAGCGTTGGGAGAAGTGTATATTTCTAAAACGAGACTATGTTAAAAAATAAAAAAAAATTTTTTTAAAAAAATTGTGTCTTCATTTCTAACACGGGTACTTATTGAACCGCCCTCGTAAATGCGCTTTACTGTCCAAAGGCTACCAAGATGCCTTTACTTATTGATCTTAGCTCTCTAACATTTTGTGGTATAGGAAAGGAATTTTTCACTACAAAAAATAAATTTTGAAAGTTTTGGAATAGCAAATACAAATTTTATTTTTGTGTTTTTGAGTTTTTAACAGGGAATGCACAGAACTATTGCACTGGTTTTTCTACTTCACAATTCTACTTACCTGGGTATGCTAAAATGTAGCCAAATGATGCCACGCTCACCACTAAAGAACATGTTCCCTTCCAGTCGAATATTCCGAAACGGACGTTGGGTGCACTACGGAAATTAAAATAATTAAAAAATTCGAAACAAATGCGAAAATTAGTTATTAGAAATAACGGAAGAATGGCAGTTCTGTAGAATGTCGCACTGGAACAAATCTTTCAGAGACAGAATTGTATGCAGTTTTGTAAGTAAACTGAATTACCTAAAGTTTCGAAATAAAATTATTTAGCATACATTTAATAAATATAACTGTTACGTCTTATTTCATACTTTTACCTAATAAAGGGCGGCAACTGGCCACCCCCTGCTGCTTTACGATATATAACTCTGGCCCTCTTGAAGAGCCAAGGAGTTGTTGTGTGACTGTCCTTTAACGTGTCGTTTGTAAATTTGTAAATAAATTAGTTAAGAAACTAACCTCGATTTTTCATTAATTTTAACACGAATCAACACTAAACAGTAACAAAAGTAAATAGCTTGGGAACGATACACTGGAGAAGAGAAATTAATAATATTATGTTAATACAGTACTCAAACAGTTGCAAGAGATAAAATCTATGGATCTTGATTATTTTAACAATGGACCTTCAAACAACCCTCAACCGAGATAATGTCATTAAAAGGTAAGCAAGGGGTTATATAGAATTGTTTAAATATTCTGGAATCTACTACATTATGCTCACATTAATAAATCCTAGAGAATAAGATGTAACCATGGCACATCAAGTTTTTTTTTAACCTTCTCTAGTAATATTACCAAAAACTCAAATAGTACCCTACTACAAAAAGCAAAATTCTTTTGCATTTCTCTTTAATTTTGTAAAAATTGTCTTTTTAGAATTTAACTGTTTACTAGTTCCTACAGGTTTTTCATTAGTAAGTTGTAAATAATCATTTTCAACTTAGATACAAAGATTAAATATCTTCGATGTGTAAAATTGGTTGCCTATTTTTGTAAATGATCCTCAATCTATGTGCAATTATTTGGGTAGTGGTTTTGTATAAGAGTGAAATAAAACAAAATAGACACAAAAAGCTTCCCCGGTTTATTCGACGTTAGTTCGAAGTATCTGGGTTTACTAAGTGAAAGAGTTAAAGGCCAAAAGTAAAATATGGCTTTCGTAAGAGGAGTTTCCGAGTGCTTCTCTCAAACACTGCCGCCCACTCTTTTATAAAACCTGGCGAAAAGTATCCGAAAAGTAAAAGAAATAAGAAAAAACATTAACTAGGTGACCTAAAAGTTTTCTTTGAAAGTTGGTAAACTAAAAGAAACAAAAGGTGTAATCAGCACAATATTAATATCATTTTCAACAGAAAAAAGCTTTCAAATGAAAATTATTAAGATGTTCTTTGAACCAGTAAATTTATTTCTCTTCTGTCGGTGTACACAAAGAGATTTTTTTTAACAACATCAACTTACGTTAACAACGTATAAAATCCGCTGTTAAATTTAGTTTTCCTTTACAAAAAACTTTTTAAAATACGGAGCGCTATCAATTTTTTGTTTGAACAATTTGTTATTAAAACATAGAAGCAATCAATCAAAGTTAAAAACACGCACCTAAAAACAAGATTCAGTTCCGCATATTGTAGACCTCGTAACACATAGTTTCATAAGAAAAAAATCTATCGAACTGCTACAAATCAAGGAAACTTTTTAATTTTCAACTGATTCAACCGTGTTAATTTTCTTAATCAAATTATTTCTTCTTACTAGATTTTCTTTGATATTTTTCAAGATTTTAATTTATTACTACAATTCACGCTGGCACAACTACAATTCTGGTTAAATGATCGAATATCAAGTCTTTATAGGAACAGTTAACATTTTAAAACGTAGGATTGACTATTACTTATCATACTTTAACTGCGTTTAATGGTATTAATTTGAGCAAAATATTCGAAGGAATCAGGTATTCTCTGGGTTTGCTTCTGGAGAACAAAATCGCTGTTACAACTGTTTAGATACTCCTTTTGTCTGTGATGAAGCTTTTTAATATTTTGCTTGTTGCGAGACAGTTTTAGAATTTTCTATTTTACAAAACACACCTGCATAGAGAATGATTCAAAAGGTAAAACTTTAGAAGATAATTCTACAGTTCATTCTAAGCAACGAGTTTCTTATACACCCATAGCGCGTTCTGAGTCCCAATATGGCTCAAAAAAGCTGGATTTGTATCTATGTAAAAAGCCAGATTATTTAAGTCAAAAAGATTAACTGCCTCAAAAACCTAACCTGAGTAAAAAAATCAAGTTGGCCTGCGGGATAGTAAAGCTAAAAGCCGTTTTAGGCACCACTCACTTCTTCAACCATCTGAATTGTATTGCTCAGATTAACGGTATTATTATTATTATTATTACTATTAGCTTCATAATTAACATGCACGGTGTTGAAGTATCATGAAAACATAAAACATTTTTTTCAGGGCGGCTTATTTTATCAAGTTCATTATCTTTCCAAATTTAAACTTAATTCATAAGTTGGTTGCTTTGGAGTATAAACTCGGTCTGATCAAATCGAACTAAGCTTGATACGGCTCAATTAAACTGCATTTCGGCAGACTCTGATAAGCCCGATTAGTCCAAAACGGTCCTAAAACCCAACCAAATTAAAGCATTGAGTTGACCTGAAGATTTATGGAGCCAGAATGTTATGAAATCTTTGCTCCCCAAGAAGCCCAGAAGTCGTTTTAGAAGCCTCTTCAAACATGTGGATTATGTAGATTACAGTTGACTATTAACATATCAACATCAGTATCGGTATGTGGAAACAACCAGCTTATGCATTGGCGATCTTAGGCTGACTGGTGTGGTTGCAGCAGCAGTTTTTGGTGTCCCCTGGTCGTGTAGTTTTAAACGACTGCGTTAGTGTGTGAAGCAGAGCAACGCTTGTGTTGTTGGTTTGAAGGATGGTGGGAAGCCAACGAAAATATTAGGCTTTAACTGCAGTGTACTGACAAGGTAGAAATGAACAGTATTTTGTGTCAACAGTGTCAATAAAAATGATATGCATTACACTACGGTTGACCGTGATGCGGAGAAGTGAAAACCAGGAGTTGGTATTGTTACTAGTTGGAATTGTAGTGAATACGATGACCAATACAAAACCACACCTTTTACTTGCGCACGCTGCTGTAGAAGTAAAGCTCGGTAACAGACGATAGTGTGAGACGGTGGCTATGAGAAAAGAAACTTCAGAGACCGTAAGCCTACTAATCCCGAGCCTTGGGACGCGTTTGGTAAGCGAAACCTTAAGAAGAGTACGGAGAGCGTAAAACCTATAATGAGATAAAGACCTCAATTGGGAGTAGTTTCAAGAGCCGATGGAACAGTAAAACCTTTACGGGAAAGGAAGGGAATTTTTTACGTGTCGACGTTTTAAAGTTATTATAACCAACAAAACAAATAACAGGTCACGACAGTGTGTTTGATATACAAGATTTTTTAAGAAAAGAAACCAAATTGCCCAAAAAACTCATCCGCTATGTGGATGCATTATCTTAACTTTTCTGCAGAATACTGAAACATATCCGAGAACTAATGTAAATCCTGTTTGTTTCTATTGCTCAAGTAAATCCATCTCCTGCAGATACCGTCAAAGGTCTCTACATTTATAAATTTCTGAATTGATGTTTTCTTGGTTAGATTTTACAAAGTAAGCTTCTTTATAGGTTAAGTCTCTTCCATTGAGAAACCATTTGTATAGTGACATCTATTTAAAAGCGTGTGTACTTCTATACTGTTTCACGGAGCGGGGGTAAATAAGTAAATGCTTGTGTCTATGAGCAGGTAGCACGTTATCGTGCTGCAAATGAAAAGATTCCTGATTGGTTGACATGTGACAATTGTTCACATGTTGTTTGCATCCTCAATTATTGTTGTTTTTTGGCTGAGGCTTTAGGTTACGGTTTTCTTGAACCTTGTGGCTTCAACTACTATAGCTATTACGCCGCCAACTAAGATTAGCCAAACCCCAAGTTTTTAAACCCCGATAAGTATTTTTAACGTCATCATAGTTACATAGGACACACCGTTTTACATTCCTACAGCAGATTTTTTTCTGCGTTAAAAATTTCTGAACCTCGACCTGGAATTGAATCCGCGACCATTAAATAATAATAGTCAACAGCATTTTACCATTTGTAGTGGTCCTAAAACTAGAAATTCTGCAACACTAATTTGATAAGTGATTTAAATTAGGACATCTAAATTCTTCAGAAGATGTGTAATTTCTTCTTCTTATTTTATTACAATTACGAAATTTAGTATGTTATGTAAATTACTAGAATGTGATGATGCGATTTATAAAAAGGTAGGTGATAAGAATATTTAGTTTTTGCAAGTTGGCTGAACTAATTATTATTGTATCTTGACACTTATAAAAAAATTAATGTTTCTTATTATTTCCAAATGTGTTATAGTATTATTACTTCTGTTTATAATTAAAAAGTTTATATATCAGGTTATGCCGCCCAGACGTGAAAAGTGAACTGATTAATTTAAAAATTTCAGATAAAAAAAAGGTTTGTTGTGTTTTTGTCTTAACCTCAATGTTTTCGTCGTGTTTGTTGTGCTCCAGTTTTCGTTTATTGTAATCAACAATAATAACAATGTCTACAACTAACACTGTTAATGCTGTTCCAATATTAACAGTAACAAATTTTAATAATTGGAAATTTAGGATTTTATCAATTTTAAAGAGAGATCAGTGTGCCGATGTAATCGATGGTGTAGTTCCCACAGATCCGGATAAAAAGAAAGAATATGAGGTAAAAGACGCCAAAGCACAAGCAATTATAATTCAAGGAATTACAGATAAACATCTAGATATAATTAAAGATTGTGATACTGCAAAAACTCAATTAGATGCATTAAAAGCTCTTTTTGTGAGAAGTAGTTCTTTCACAAAATTAACATTATGGCGTAAACTTTTCAATTTAAAATCAAAAGGAACTGATAGATTGGAAGATCACTTTGTGAAATTTGATACCATTATAAGAGATCTCCAAGATCTCGGCTCATCATGTGATGAAACCGATCGTGTCTGTCACCTCTTATTATCGTTACCACCACAGTATAACACTGTGATAACTGCAATTGAAACACTAACTGATGTTAAAATGGACTTCGTAAAAGCTAGATTGTTGAATGAAGAACTAAAATTAAAAGATAAAAATACTAATACTGTTAAAGAGCATTCTGAAGTAAGTTTTAAAGCTTCAAATAATAATTATACATATTTTCCGCGTGGTGATAGATCTCAGTATAATTACCAGAATAATTTTCGAGGACGTGAAAGAGGAAGAGTACGCAGCAGAGGCAATTTTTCACGTTATCCTGCTAAGCCTCAGGCTAACTTGGCAAATGAAAATAATATTTTGCTATATGCTGCTAATGCATGCAATCAATCAAAATTACCTCAGAATGCCTTGGTTCTTGATTCAGGGGCAAGCAACCATTTTTTGAAAGAAGAATTACTGCCATATATGAAAAATGTAATTAAACTAGAAAACAAAATGAATATTAACTTGGCAGATGGAAAATTTATTACTGCATCCTTAAAAGGAGACCTGGTAGTAAATTGTCAGGGTAAAATATTAACAATAGAAGCTCTTATTGTTCCAAATATTAAGCACAATTTACTTTCTGCTTCAAAAATTGCTTCTAGAGGTTTGAAAGTTGTAATAAGAGAAAATGATGCTATTATATGTGGTCAAGGTTTTAAATTAGAAGGCAAAGCTTGCAGATTACCCTTTTATAAGCAAGAAAAGAGTTCACAGTGCATAGGGGACTTGATCCACTCTGATATAAGCGGTCCCGTGACTCCTTCAACTTTATATGGTGAAAGGTATTTCCAGGTAATCTTGGAAGACTATTCTCATTTTGTAATAGTTAAATTATTAAATAATAAGTCAGAAGCAGCTGACAACTTAATTTCATACATTCGTACAATGCAGACACAATTTGGTATTACTCCTAAGAGGGCGAGAATGGACAATGGAGGGGAATTTGTGTGTAAATATTTCCAAGACTTTGCTAATAAGAATGATATACAGTTAGAATATACAATTAGCCACTCCCGTCAGATGAACGGCAAGGCTGAACGCCTAAACCGGACTTTGTTAGACAAATTACGTGCTAAAATCATTGATTCAGGAATACCAAAGGTGAAGCATTAAAGTGCACGGCCTATGAATTAAACAGATCCCCCACTTCAACTTTAAATCGCAGAAAAACTCATTCAGATTTATGGAATGGTAGAAATGATTTGAACAAATTACGAGTTTTTGGTTGCCGTGCCTGGCATACGATCATTCCCGAGGAAAGTAAACTAAATCCCAGGGCAGTTCGTGCAGTAATGGTAGGGTACTGTGGAGGTGGATATCGGCTATGGCTTCCGGGAGAGAAGAAAGTTATTAGATCTCGAGACGTAAGGTTTGATGAAACTGTTATGGAATACTATGCAAAAGAAAAAGCCAATGAAAAACGGGTAAACGAGCCAGAAGTAAGGTTTTTAGTCCCTCCAATTTATGATCCTCCTGAAATTACAAATGAAGAACCAGAAAGAACTGAGGAAGAAGATATAAAGGAAGAAGAACAGGAAGTTAATGAAAAAAAATGTTGAAAACAATAATGAAAAAATTGAAAATAATGAGAGTAGTAGTAGTGAAAGTAAAGAAGAAGGGAGACCAATAAGAGAAATAAAGCAGCCTGGTTACCTTAAAGATTAGGAACTTTTTACAGCATATTGTTTTCTCATTGCCTCAGAAGAAGAGGTGCCAAATTCATATGAAGAGGCCTGTAAATTAGAAGAATGGAATCCTTTAGATTTGTCCCCCAGCAAAACAGAAATTGATACTCGCTGGGTATTTAAGATAAAAGAAGATGGTTCGAAGAAAGCCAGACTAGTGGCAAGAGGGTTCCTGGTTCCGAATAAACCATATGAATTTTTGTATGCACCTGTATGCAGAATACCTGCAGTTAGACTATTGATCTCAACGGCAGTCCAACATGATTGGAAATTGAAACAAGTAGACGTGCCAACGGCTTTTTTAAATGGCGATCTAGATACTGAAGTGTACATAAAAGTACCAAAGGGTTTAGTATGTGAGTCAAAAGTTTTAAGACTGGATCGTTCATTCTCCGAAGTGCTGAAATGAAAAATTTTCAAAAGAAATGAACAAGCTTGGATTCAAAAGTTCAATGTATGATTATTGTCTCTATTTTAAAAAGAATGTTTATTTAGTTTTGTTTGTGGACGATGCTATGATAATAGAGGATGATTGTGAAGTTATTGAACTGCTAAATAATTTACAAAAAATATTTAAAAAAAAGAATCTCGGGGAACCGAAATCGTTTATTGGTATGCAGATTGATCATACTTCAGATGGAATATTTTTGTCTCAGTCTAATATGATAAATCGATTGCTTAAGGAATTTAGAATAGAAAATTGCAAAACCGTTTCAACTCCAATGGAAGCAAATTTTAGTACAAAAGATGCTCCGATAAAGACAGAAATTCCTTATAGAAAGCTAATATGTAGTCTGATGTACTTATCTGTGACTACAAGACCAGACATAGCATTTGCTACATCACTGCTAAGTCGCTACTTAGGTACCCCTACTGAAGAGACATGGAAAGCTGGTAAACGCATTCTTCGCTATTTAAATACAACCAAGAATTTTGGACTTACGTTTACCAAGGGCAAACCCCTTCTAGAAGGCATGTGAGATGCAGATTGGGCCGGAGACAGAGCTACAAGGAAGAGTGTTAGTAGTTTTGTCTGCTATCATGCTGGCAATTCAATCGCCTGGCATTCAAAAAAGCAAATTTTAACTTTTGTTATAAAATAATCTCAACTGTAAATAATTATCAGAGTCAATTAGATATAGGATTTGGTTTGTTTGCAACTTATAATGAATAGTAGGTACTAAAGGGTTTTCCAATAAGAGGTGTTATTTTGAATAGCCCGCTATTTCGGTAGATGTCACTTTTGAAGCTATCATTTTTTGACATTTGATAAGTAGAAACTACGCCATTAATAAATATGGAACGATACACGCTTCAACAACGCATTGAAATTATTAAAATTCACTATAAAAATGGTGAAAATTTGGCAGAGACGGTTCGTAAAACTCGAACATTTTTGGGTCACCGTGAAGCACCTTGTCGGACCGCAATACAGAAATTGGTGAAAAAAATTCGAGCTCTTGGGACAAGTTAGTGATGTGAAGAATAAAACCCGTGCACGTCGCTCAAGAACAGCCGAGAATATTGCTGTTGTAGCCGAAAGTGTTAAAGAAAACCCAGGTTTGTCCATTCCTCGTCGTTCTTTGGAATTAGCCATTCCACAAACGTCATTACACCGTATTTTGCATAAAGATTTGGGTCTTAAGGCTTATAAAGTCCAGTTAACACAAGAACTCAAGCCGGCCGATCATCAACAACGTCGTGTCTTTGCTGATTGGGTCGTTGAAATGCATGAAAATGATCCAGAATTCCATCGAAAAATCATCTTGAGTGATGAGGCCCATTTCCACCTCGGTGGCTTCGTCAACAAGCAAAATTGTCGGATCTGGGGCTCAGAAAATCCAAGAGTTATTGTTGAAAAGTCTCTCTATCCTCAACGTGTGACTGTTTGGTGCGGTTTATGGTCCGGCGGAGCCATTGGACCTTACTTTTTCGAAAATGAGGCTGGAGCAACAGTTACGGTGACCGGATTGCGCTATCGAGAGATGATTAACGATTTTTTATGGCCGGAATTGGATGGTATTGATCTGGACAACGTTTACTTTCAACAAGACGGCGCTACGTGCCACACAAGCAACGAAACCATTGATCTTTTACGGAAAAAGTTTCCGGACCGTGTTATCTCTCGAAGAGGTGATCACAATTGGCCACCGAGATCTTGTGATTTAACACCTTGCGACTTCTTTCTTTGGGGCCACGTGAAAGAGAAGGTCTACGCCAACAGCCCAGCGTCGATTCAAGACCTCAAAGATGGAATTCGTGAGGCTATCGAGGACATAGGGCAGCCACTTTGCGATTTGGTTATGGAAAATTTCATGAAAAGGATATTGTCCTGTAAGCGTGGTCGTGGTGGTCATTTGCCTGATGTTATTTTCCACTATTAACGGCATACCTTCCTCTTTATAATGAAATAAACATCCGATAATTTATATTAAAAAATGGCACTTTTCTTTGAATATCAAAATAACACCTCTTATTGGAAAACCCTTTATAAATCGGAAAACTAAATTTCTCTGTAGAGCAAGAAAACGCGATCACAGTCAAGATAATCAAATTCTAAGCTTCAGTTCCAAATGTTTCTAGTAATTTTTGTCAACATCTTAAGCTCTAAACTAGCTCTGTAGGTTATCACCTTGCCATTCTACGTATGATTATTCCACACAGCAGCGTTATGTTATGATTAGACACGCAAAACTTTAAAGCCATTTTTCTCAAAATAATGACTCATCGCTCCGTTTTTAACAAATAGCGCTGATGTGTTTTAAATAGATATACTATCCTCAAGTATGTAGAATAAGACGCACTAATAAAATGAAAATCGGTTTCTCCGATTTAAAGCACATTTTTATAGATCGCATCACATATTAGTAGCATTATAGTAAAAAACAGAAAGTACTCTTTGTGTGTTTATTTAGTTAAAAAATTACCTGTATTGTACAGGTTTAGCGCTAACTGGAAGAACTCCTTTTAGATTTAAAAAAAGTTCAAGTCTTGTATGTATAAAAGACACCCTGACAAACCGTGGTTTCCTGTAATTGGTGTGTGCTAAGTAAGTCGGAGGGAACAGGCTTGGAAAAATTAGCGGGGAAGGAAGATCCTTTTGAGCTTTTACTTTCTATGTAGTGCAGAAAAAAAAGTGCCCTTGGGGGATAAAGAAAGAACAAGCCCTAGAGCAATTCTAAAATTTGAAACTTTGCACTTTTTTACAGAATACACTTAATTTTATACCTGATATAATATAACATTTTAACATTAATATACTACAAATTTTACAAAATTTGAATTTGACTATATTAAGCACCTTGAGGTGACAAATAATTTCTATAAATATTTTTCAAAGATATGGTTTGATCAACAATATTCGTTACCTGTAGTACATTTCAATTAAGTGCTGAATAATAAAACAGAAAAGAGAACATCTAATAAATATCTTTTACGATAATAAAAACTTTTCACTTTCAATCAACGCCAATTTCCTTAAGGCATAAATGAATCCAGCTCTTAACTCGATAAACTTCCAAGTAGCATCATATTAATGGAAAGAGAAAGCTTTAATGTAGTGAAGTTTGATGCTTGTTTGTTTGTTTCAAATGAATAAACTTAATATACAAATATAAATCTGATACGCGTTATATAAAGTTTTTGGATTAAATGAAGCTAATCTTCAAACTTCTTGGAAAATCAAGAATTTCGTGGTTTTAAGCCGATGGTGGAGAAGATTGATTACAGTTGTACGAGCGTTGAATTACATAAATGTAAACTAAATTTTAAATTGAATGCATTGCATACAACAATATACTGTTTATTGTAAATAATTTAAGCTTAACAATTTAAAATAGGAATCTTAAAGACAGTGATGTATAGCTAAAAAGAATAGTGGGGGAACGCTGAATGCACATTTATTAAATAAAAATAATTAGATTTTTAAAAGAATATTTAGTATTTATTGGTAACTAGTGGAAAGCCGTTCCGCCGCGTTCCCCCCTTAAATACACCACCGCTTAAAAGTAAAATTGAAGAAACCACCGGAATTTTATAATTCTAACCTAAAAAACTTTTGTAACTAATAATCCAAAAGGGATTTTCCAGTGTGTATATTTAATTACATTTTAGTAGCTAATTTAATCACAGTCCGTTCGAACACTAATCCAGACGAATTAGTGGTTGGAGAATTTTGTTAGCTAACCCATGTTACACTTCCTTAATGTAAAATACGCATTTAGTCTTTATTTATTGCCGTATTATACCAAAAAGTTGAGCTGCACGAAATAAAAAATTCCATTCTTTTTACCTTTTTGTTGTCTTGCGTCAAAACAAGTTTTCCTAAGTTCCTGACCATCTCGTTGATAGTAAAAAAAGCTTAAAAGTGAAGCTGTAAAGAAGCGGAAAAACCCCTCGGGGAGTGCTTTAAAAATTACGAGGGTGTTTCGGGTCGGTCGCCATTCCCGTTAGTGTTTAAAGATGCCCTTAAGTGTCATCCTGACTGGGCCATGCTACTTCCTAGTTATAGAAAAACATTAATTATTAGCTATGGCAGCTGCCCTATCTGTGTACTTTTTTGGAAATTTAAACGTAAGTGGGAATTTAAATCTAGGTTCATACGTACATTATGTGTACATCAATCCAGATTAAAAGATTATTACTTTTACAGAACCTTTTCTAAGTTGACCCAAGTAAATGTAAAATATTAATCTAATGATAAGCTAAAGAAGCTAAAATCAATTGAGAATTTAATTATTTTAAAAGTTTTGTTTACAATCTGCATTTATCTTTTCTTTTATTTACGTATTAATTACATAAAAGTTTCAACTTTTGTGTTCTTTATACGTTTGTGTTAGTCGATGGGAACGCTTTAATATTTTTGGACTTCCTACAGCAAAGCATCTTGAAACTTTATTACATCATAAAACACATATGGGCTCCATCTACTGCTAGTAACTTCTATGTAAATTGACTTCGTCCTATCTAAAATCATCACTCAACAGTTTTTAATTTTCTATTGCATTCTCCTATTTTATTTATGCCCTTGTAAGAAAATATATTTGACTTTAATGTGTTTCTTAGGAGTACCGAGAATATTTTTAATCTAATTTCTATTCAGTTTTTGCTTTCTTATTTTTGATTGTATGATTAAGCATTTAGAAAAGCATATCTGACAATAATGTTTATCCCCAGTTAAAATCAAATAATTTACTGTTAATGTTTAACTTTCTTATGTATTCCTAAGATTTGTTGTCTTCTATTATAGTTTTGCTAATCTCTGCATAACTTTAATTATTATGTATGTATCTTAGGCAGTACACTTTTATAGATTACTAATTTTGTAGTCTACTTATATTAGCATTAGCTGTTGATTTAAATAAACTATCACGCCATTTCATAATTGCCCGGATATTCTGCTTATACAAATTTTAAAATCCACGCTAGGCAAAAAACATTCAACCTGCAAAACAAGATGTGATATCGTTAAGATATTATTTACATGTAAGGTGAATGAATAATAGTGCATTTTAAATTGAATTTACTGGGACCGATATCGCAGTATTCACACATAAGCATGTAAAATGAAGGAATTTGTGTAAATGTCGTTCAGCTTATTATTTGTACCTCTGTGAGGTAATTTATCTAAACTTTCTACGTTTTCTTAATACACATTTTATCTATTATCCAAGTAATTTTAAAATTAATTTAATTTAATAACGCAGTATTTATCTGTATCAAAATAATTATGAAAACTAAATCTGAAAACACTATTATACTACGAGGGCGGTTCAGTAAGTACCCGTGTTTGACGACAGAAGGCGTTCCTGAGGGAAGTTGGTGTTATCATCGTGTGCTGCCATCTATCAAACGACGGTATAACAAATTGCAGACTGATTGATAGGTTAGTTTGGATTTGACAGCCATTTGAGTAAGACGTGTTTCGTGATTTTAGCTAAGATGGAAAAAGAGCAGTATCGTTCGGTAATTCGCTTTCTGTTTTTGGATGGGAAAAAATGCGAGGAGACAAAAGCAAAGTTGGATGCTGTTTATGGGGACACTTCGCCATCTATGACCACAGTTAGATATTGGTTCAACGAATTTAAACGTGGGCGAACATCCGTTTTTGATGAGGAGCGACCAGGACGCCCGGCAGACGTGGTTACAGAGGAAATCATTCAAAAAGTCCACGACATGATTCTCGCTGATCGACGAACGAAAGTGCGTGAAGTAGCAGAGGCCGTAGGTGTGTCGACCGGAACGGCAATTTATATTTTACATGATAAGTTGGCGATGAAAAAATTGTCGGCGCGATGGGTGCCGCGATTGCTAACGGTGGACAACAAGCGGATGCGGCTGTTAACTTCGAAGCGGTGTTTGGAGCAATTTAGCGAAATCCGAAGGAGTTTTTGCGTCGAGTTGTCACCGTTGATGAAACCTCGATTCATCATTACACACCAGAAACTAAGCAACAATCAAAACAATGGATTTCTCCCGGTGAATCTGCTCCAAAGAAGGCGAAGATGGTTCCATCGGCCGGAAAGGTCATGGCGAAGATTTTTTGGGATGCGAACGGCGTCATCCTCATGGATTTTTTAGAAAAAGGAAGAACGATCACTGGACAATACTACAGTGAGTTATTAGACAGCTTCGACAAAAAATTGAAGGAGACACGGCCGCATTTGGCGAAAAAGAAGGTGCTGTTTCACCACGATAACGCACCAGCACATTCATCCGGAGTTGTCGCCGCCAAACTGCATGAATTGCGTTATGAATTGCTGCCGCACCCCCCGTATTCACCCGATCTGGCTCCCTGCGACTTTTTCTTGTTTCCTAACATGAAGAAATGGCTCGCAGGAAAAAAATTTAACTCAAACGAGGAAGTCATCGCCGAGATAGAGGCGTATTTTGGAGAGTTCGACAAATCCTATTTTTTGGAGGGGTTAAAAAAATGGCAGGAACGTTGGGAGAAGTGTATATTTCTAAAAGGAGACGATGTTGAAAAATAAAAAAAAAATTTTTGAAAAAAATTGTGTCTTCATTTCTAACACGGGTACTTATTGAACCGCCCTCGTATTTCTACATGATTCCTAGTTTTTTCATTTCAAAACCATTCTAAAACCAACAACTATTTATATACTGGTAATCAAAACTTAAACGCCATAAGCTTAAACTTAGATATTCACGCTCATCCACTGTGAATAACCTCTTACGAGTATTACAAGTTACGAAAGTCTTGAGACATTGCACCTAATTTAATTAAACTTTGGAAGGAGAGTTGTCACTCTATGAAGTGTAAATTGTAGAATACATGTCTGTTTAAATGACTTGTTTTTATTTATAACGTTTATCAGTCAACAATTGAAAAACAACAATATTGTTTAGCTAATTTATTGTAAATTAAAGAGAGATTTACGTATCCTGTATTTATTAAGATTGATTTGACCTCAATGCAACTCATAAATTTAACGCAATAAACTTTTAGTATAATTGACAGCTGGGTCTACTGTTTTCGTTTTCTATCTTTCTCAGTTTAATCTCAAATTTTAATTTTTTAACGAGTTTAATCAATTAACTAATCATTGTCTTAAAAGTAGTTTCTATAACGACAAGTAAAAAATAAAATTTAAAATTACATTTTTTTGAAACAAATTATACAGTTTAGGTCAAAACTTGTTTGTAGAAACAACTTTTAAGAACATGATTTGATTTAAAATATCATCCGTAAAGTAACTAAAATATTTAATTTAGAAAACTGCATTAATTAAAATATTATTTACAATTCTTTTCTAATGATGAAAATAAAATAACAATCGCTACTTAACTTTTACCCCGGTTTTAGTGCTCCGCTCTTAAATAGTTTGGTGGTCAATTTCTAAATCGATTGTAACCGTATTATTTCTTCTAAATCCAACATTTTCCATATCAGTTTTTAATGAGCCAGTTGTTTCAATAGTCACATTATTTTATGAATCCAACGGTTCTAAAAATTACCTAAAATCTGTTAAACGTAGAAACAGACTGTATTACAGATTATTAAAGGAAAAATATCTACAACTATTGTTTTAGATTGGCCAAACTTGGATACGGTATGTTAGATCAGGGGTCCCCAACCCTATGCCCGCGGGCACCGTGGTGCCCGGCGACTGTTTTACGTGTGTCCGCCACTGTACAACCAGACAAAAGAAATTAAGTGTTCAATAAAATGTTATGTAAGAATTTTTGAAATTTCAGTGAGAAATTTAAATAAAACTAAACATCACCAAGAACATGTAATGGATTTAAAGGCGTTTTCGGAAAATCGCACGGAGCCAGTGGGTTACAATCGGGTTACAAACTTACCGTTCGTTTATTCCGCTGGGTTGGTAGTTGAGCGTTCTAGAATTCGCTCCGATTCGTAACCCGATTATAAAAAACTAACCCTGGTCGATAAGTAGGGTTGTCCAGGGTTTTTCAAAAGTGAGGTTAGAAGGTGAATGGTTCTCACTACAATTTGACGAGTCTACAGATATATGAGACACAGCACAGTTAGCAGTTATAGTGAGAATGGTATTTAATAGCTTTACTGTAAAAGAAGATTTACTGAGAATATTACCGATGAAAGGACGAACAACAAGTGAGAAAATCTATAACATATTTCGAGCATTTGCAGATTCGATAGGTATGCCTCTGCTCAATAACTAGTGATGGGGCACCAGCAATGGTTAGTAATATCAATGGATTTATTGCTCTTTGCAAGCAAGATAACTCATTTCTAAAGCTTTATGTCGTATCACTGCATTATCCACCAGGAAGCTTTGTATGGTAGAATACTATCCTTCGGACGCGTCATGAAAGTATGTACTTACAAAAGTAGCAAACTGTATTCGAGCAGTTCCTTTGCAACATCGCCTTTTCAAGGACCTACTAGAAACTCCTGAGGATCCTAATCTCATTCTGCATACTGAAGTACTTTGGCTCAGTAAAGGCAAAGTTCTTACAAGATTTGTAAATTTAAATAAAGAAATAAAAAATCATCTCAATACCAAAAATCTAAATTCTCGCTGGCTGGCGAATTTGGGTTTTATCACAGACATAATGGGAAAATTGAATTATTTAAACTTTGAGCTACAGAGAAAAGACAAACGTATAGCTATAATGATTGAGTCTGTAAACTCGTTTAAAGCTAAACTGGTTTTGTGGACATCACATATGCAGATGAAGTGACTTGTGCATTTCCCAAATATGAAAAAAAAAATGATAGGCGACGCTGAAATTGACTTATCATGATTTGTTATTAACCTTCAATTACTTCAAGGACAGTTTGAAAAGCGATTTCAACAGTTCAATATCATCTTTTTTATTAATCCTTTTACTTGTTAAGTAAATGTAACCGAAATATCGTAGTATGGACAGAAGATGCAAAGCCAAAAAATTTGGATCTTTAGAACGGCATTTTCCTAAAATCCAATGTATGAGATGAGCACTTCTAAAATATACATAGTTGACAGAAACAAATTTCTATTTTTGAAAAGTGCATCATACAAGATAAAATCGTTTTTTTGTTCCACATACTTGTGTGAATTATTGTTTTCAACAATGAATATCATAAAATCAAAGTACAGATAAATCGCTTGATGATTGCTTACTCCACTATATATATGAAGCAATGGTCCATGAAATGCAATACCAAAGATCACATTCACTTTGAGATTTATATTTTATATAAAGAATTTTTATGCCATGTAAACTTTTGTATATATTATTAAATAATTATTTGTTTTACAGAAGAGTATAAACAATAATTTTTATGTTAAAATTATATTTTTGAAATTAAATATTTTTTTGTACATTATGTGTATTATTATTTGATTAACTATGTCCAACTATAAATTTACCTTGAAAAAATAAATGGTGCCCACCGCTCGACTGACATT